>NQII01005719.1:74566-123628 GCA_002778355.1 Clitarchus hookeri | reverse complement strand
ACGCCAGCACGCTGCTAATTCAGCCGGGTGTAGCTGGGACGACGAGTTGATCAAAGGAGGGCCCCGTCGCTCCCCGCGGGCCCGAGGAGTCCGACCTCAATTATCTGGCCGGGCCATAAATCCGGTGTCCGATGAGGGAGGGAGTTCCGACCGCCGTAAAGAACTGCTGCAGTGTCCGGCGCGAGGGTTCGCCCGTTGGAGCTGCAGGGGGGCGAGGCGAGGCGAGGGCCGGTGTCTTCATCGCGCAGGGGTGCGTCGCGTCGTCTTGTCGCTTTGACGCGTGCTGGCCGCGCCGAGTGGCGCGGGTCACACCACACTCGCTGCCCTATACTATGGTCCATACCGTATAAGAAGGCCACTTTCTGACAGTCGGTGAGTGGCAACTTAACGTTTACGAAACAAACAAAGTGCCATTTACAAAATCCTGTATCAGCTGATGCACGAACGAACAAAAGTTAAAATTACGTTGGCTATTCTGAGTGCACCGCCGATGCACATCAGAAAAGCAGAAAATACGCGGACAAGAAAGAGTTCGTAGATTTATTAACACATGNTGTATCAGCTGATGCACGAACGAACAAAAGTTAAAATTACGTTGGCTATTCTGAGTGCACCGCCGATGCACATCAGACAAGCAGAAAATACGCGGACAAGAAAGAGTTCGTAGATTTATTAACACATGTTATTTTACGAGATCACAAAACAATGGTTGTTAGCGTTAAAAACTAAACTTCGTGATAATGCAGTTATGTTTAGGTGATCAAAATGAAATGTACAATAGAACGATACGATGTGGAAAAGTTTTCTGAAGTTGTGATAGCTTCAGAAAGCTTTTTCACGTCGTATCATCCATCTCAGACCTTGCTTTCAATACGTCCCTGATATTAATTCCAAAAGCATACAGAAATATTGTATAATATTGTTGAATTATTTTTTCTAATAATTTGACGAAACGACACGAATTTTAAGTATATTTCCAGCCCGTAACATAAGAATTATCAACTTTAAAAAATACGCTATCTGTTGACCATAAAGAGAGTTACTCAAAACTTCGCCGTGACGTGCTGCGCGCTATCTATTTATATTATGCGAGCTATTACCAGCCAGAAATGAACCGTTTCGTGCGTGATATATAACGAATTTACAAATATATGCCAATAGTTATATTTTTTCACGAGCTCTGCATAATTTTTAAAGTAACATATATTTCATCTACAACGATTTTGAGTACAAGTCATTTATATTCGGCCGGTAATCGTTCGTCTACGTAAATTATACGCCATGTTGTTCTCTCGAAACCCATCTCCTTGATTCCGTAGACACGAGTGAATAGTTTTTAAGCAATTCTAACGTTATTCCACGCCACATATTTCCAACTCGTATATATTAGCTATAACGTCCAAAGTGTAATAATAGATACAACAGACCATCTCGCAAATTTTAACCCAGATTCACTATCTCGGACAAATTAAAAAAGAGTTATCAAATATCTAACATTTTATATTTTTACTTTTATAACCTACTTATGTTTTTAGACAGATGTCCGTCTTAAAATATCTTAGAATTTGTTTAGCATTACAGTACAATGAGAAGTGGATTAGCTGACAGCGTGTTGAATAAAAAATACAGCCCCGACGTGACGGACCAGCTGATGGCGGAAGGATACGTAGTCAGATGTAAACAGTGGCACTACTTTCGCCGAGCTGTCAAAAGAGTTGCCTTCTTATATGGTACAGAATATAGTACACTGTTCACGGTCAACTCAGACCTTTCCTAAGCCCTGCTTAACATCTACTTGTATGCGCATTGTGTATTCTTACGCTATTCATAAAATTAACGTTGCCATGGACTTCCTCACTTTATTAATACGTTGGTCAAATGAAACTGTGAAATTATTCCAAAAGTAAATATTTTAATAATATGTTTATTTTTACACTTTGATGAATTAGAAAAAACAGAAAGAGAAAGAAATAATTTAAGTTACCATAAATGGTTACCTAACACTTTTNACACTTTGATGAATTAGAAAAAACAGAAAGAGAAAGAAATAATTTAAGTTACCATAAATGGTTACCTAACACTTTTTATTCGACGTAAATATATGGAACTACTTTCCCTCTATCGTTACCAACTTTACTGGGCGCATGTGCACCAGTTNTTTTTATTCGACGTAAATATATGGAACTACTTTCCCTCTATCGTTACCAACTTTACTGGGCGCATGTGCACCAGTTAAAATATATGCGGGTAGGAGCAGTGAGTTTTACTAAGGTTGATTTCGAAAGTGCTCATTTTATCGTGAACAGCCTTTACCTGCTCTTGTACAGGGTTCTGTAAGGCGTGGTGCCACAACCGGCATACTAGCCACTATGCTAGCCGGCATGGAAGATTTTTATTACACGTCAGCAAGTTGNGGCGTGGTGCCACAACCGGCATACTAGCCACTATGCTAGCCGGCATGGAAGATTTTTATTACACGTCAGCAAGTTGGCGTACCAGCATTTGACACAGTTGGCAAGTGCGGAGATAAGCGTCTGGTTTATGGAAAATATGAACCCTATTCGTCGACCTTTTATAGGGAATAACTTGTGTGCGGGTCTATTAAAAAAAACTAGTAAGTATTAATACAGTTTTATCACTGCTGGACGTTAGAATATTTTTATTTATACTGGTGTATTTTCAGTACTTTGAAATGAATATGTGAAGTCAAGTACAGCTATTTATAGAAGTAAATTTGTGTATCGCATTCAATTATTTTAAAAAATTGTTATGTCATCGGAGTAAGGAAGTCACGACCAAACAAAGGTATGAGCTTCAACGCCGATATTCTGCCATTGCGCTGATAGCATCTTAAAAATCACAAGACAAATAGGTAATTGAAAAATCTATGGAATTAAACTTTTGTTATGTAGCTAATAATTTAAATCTAGAGCATACTTCCCAACAGTTATGAAAATTTGTCATCGTCAAAATTATTTGCCTTTGCCGTATTTTTTAGCCATTTGAACTACACTGAAGAGCCAAAAAAAAAACTGGCATAGGCGTGCGTATGGAAATAACACAGGCATGAAACCAATCAGAGTAACGTGATGCGGCCGGCAGCTAGATCGGTTACTGCTGCTACAATGGCAGGTTATCAAGATTCAAGTGAGTTTGAACGGGGTGTTATAGTCGGCGCACGAGAGATGGGACATAGCATCTCCGAGGTAGCGATAACTTTTGGTTGTTCGCATACGACCATTTTACGAGTGTACCGTGAACATCGGGAATCCGGTAAGACATCACATCATCGACATCACTGCGGCCAGAAAAAGATCGTGAAAGAACGGGACAAACGACTGAAGAGAATTATTAAACGTGACAGACGTGCGAATCTTTCTCAAATTGGCGCAGATTGGATTTGTGGACTGGCCTGCAGGATTCATGGTGTGAATTGCCTCCTGCATACCTTCAGACATTAGTCGAGTCCATGCCACGTCGTCTTGCGGCACTTCTGCGTACTCGGGGGCCCCTACACGATATTAAGCAGGTGTACCAGTTGTTTTTTTTTTTTTTTTGGCTTTTCAGTGCAGTTTCGCCTCACGGATCTCTAATCAAGATAGAGGCACCATTCTTTGTTTTCACTTCAGCCCGTTTCAAGTAGTAGCCACGGGGAGTGCCCCACGTTCTGAAACTGCAATGTGATTGGCCAGGCTAGAAAACTGGAATGGAACATTCCCCGCAAAATAGGGCAGGTTCTATTTTCAAATCTAGGTTGAGATCCGGCCGTACAAGGCAACAAACGCCATGAAGGGTGCCGCACTAGCCAGTACAACAGCTGATACCGTGCGGCATATCTTACACAAGCTCCTACGGAATCGAGTATCGTGTAATACGGCCTTCACGGGTAGTACTCCACGTCGCGTAATAATGCTCGGCGCGGCTGGATGAGATGGGGCCTCGTGATTAGAGAGTGCTGCGAACCAATTGGTTCATAAATCCCGCTCACGCTGGGCTCCAGTGATCACCAGTCCGGCCACCTCTCCGCGCAGGAGGAGTGCTCCTGGAGGCGTCCAGCAAGTTACCGTTAACTCTGTTAAACAGTAACTAACTCTGCTTCCTGTTGTTCACCGTGAAACGCAGTCCNTGCTCCTGGAGGCGTCCAGCAAGTTACCGTTAACTCTGTTAAACAGTAACTAACTCTGCTTCCTGTTGTTCACCCTGAAACGCAGTCCCATATTAAATTTATAGTAAACCAGCCCGTACTATTCCATCATGAATGCTGTTGTGTGCTCGTTATTCGAAGTTATACGTCATAAGCATGTTGGGTACTCGCGTCGGACGAATCGAGTGAGTGAGCGAAGAGATTTAGGCGGCTCTTAACAGCAATCTTGCGAGACGATCGGATGAATGGAGTGNTGAATCGAGTGAGTGAGCGAAGAGATTTAGGCGGCTCTTAACAGCAATCTTGCGAGACGATCGGATGAATGGAGTGACGTGAGAACCTAAGTTGATTTGTGAGGTTTTGTTCGCGCTTACCAGCGAGGTATTAAGCGTGACTGAGAGTGAAATGAGGTGAAAGTGGAGTAGCGGCGGAATGTGAGGGCGGGGGAAATGGGAATACCCGCCGGACAACTGTAACGTCTGAAGTGAGAGTCCACTGAGTAATTTCCCTCTGAAGCAGAAATTTGCACAGTTGGTAGCTTGACTTTATTTTAGCACAGTAACGGGGAATTTTCGTTTTTTAAAATCATAAACATTTTTGTTTTTCTAAGGAAAAGCAGGCGTATTAGATCACCTTCNACGGGGAATTTTCGTTTTTTAAAATCATAAACATTTTTGTTTTTCTAAGGAAAAGCAGGCGTATTAGATCACCTTCACGTTTGTGTTCATGGTGTTATGTGTTTCTGATTGTCCCCCTTAAATACGTAAACCCGAGAGAAGAATTTCACTAAACTTGTTGAACCTGTAATACTTAGTAGGGATATTTAATTTTTATAGTTCTCATTAATGTCGGTGGTGTAATAGTCGCACTACTCGTCGCCCACCGGCAGGGTCTCCTGGATTTTCTAAACGTGTAAACGTGGCGGACGTTATATTTTCTAAGATAAAAAAAGTCCTTTATTTCTTACTTTGGACTATATTTGGAAGAATATGTGTATTTAAAATTTAGGCCACTTACAATATTAACGTTATTTAGAAACTTAAATATCCATCCCATTAAAAGGTGCGAAAAAAATATTTTCTCACCCCTGAGTGAGGTACTCATGAATTAATGATTTTGATTCTCCACAAAACTGACAACTCAGTCGAAAAATTAACTACTTATATTTTTTCAGTTATCTTCAACCATCTGCCAAACATATTACACATTTCCGAAATCGATTCGTTTGTATTTTTTAAATTAAAACATCATAAAACTCTCAAGTAACAGTTGTTGGCTAAACGGAAGAACGAAACGGGGTACCCTACTTCATGCCGAATAAAACTTAAGGATTAAGCCAAAAAACGTCATTAACATACATACCTCGCCTACGATTTGAGCGATAACATTCGCACCATAAAAATATGTCCTATGTAACTTTGATACAGAAAACAATATCAAACAATCCTTGTATCTATAGTTAAAATTAAAATTACTCTATTGTCCTTGGGTTTCAAGCTAAATAAATGGTAATTTATTAGTTATCTATATATATATATCTAAGAGCAGTTTTTTTCTGAAACGAAATTAGCTGATTCTCTCAATCAACACCAAAATAGTTGAACCAAAATTTTTTCTCGCTAATAACACTGCTTCATTTTGAATTACTAACAAAGAGAAGAAGCTTGCAGCCGTCTTTCATTTCACGCCAATTTAGAATTATAAAAACAGCAGACACATAGTGACTGGAACTTCACTGGCCATCGTGTAGCCTAACACGTTAGCGATCTCGGCCAGAGAGATTTAAAAACTCTTGCCAGACTTAACTAATGCAATAATTAGCGGGTGTTTGACGGCAACGAAGCAGCCAGACGATGGCGAGGCATCTCGCTGCTGGACCACCGGGCGGGGACGACCAACTTACGCCCCTCTTGCCATACAAATCACGCGCAGGCAGGCGCCTGTGACGAACGACGCATCGCCCGCGCGGGGAGTTCGTGGGCGGGAGTGAGCGGCACGCTAAGACAGGTCCTCGCAGGACGTGATGGCGGGATCGCGTGTCGCGAAAACGTTGCCCTCTAGTCCCGACGTCTGTTGTCTTCGCGCCCCCCACACTCACCGCTACGCCGAGTATAGTCCATTCACGGTTATTTCCAACTTTTCTGAAGCCCTGCTCAAGTTACACTTCCTGGATATTCCTCCACCCCATGCAGACCAAGTTTTAATCATATCTAGAAAAATTACACTGCGTTCACGTGCAATCAGTCTAATAATAATTTGCATAGGAACTATTTATTACTAAACATTAAAAGCAAATATTTTCTCTATATATTATTCATGTTAAATATAAATTAAAAAATCACATTTTATAAATAAATTATAATTGAAAGTTCAATTTACAATTAAAAAAATGAGATACTTTTACGATAACAGACTAACGAAATGTTTTTTATACATTTTATATTTAGGAAGCAACCACACACGTCATACGTGGTGTGATTTTTCAAAGGTTTAACTAACTGCGAATGGGCTATACACTCGCTCTATTCCGCCCATGCAAAACCCGAGAGATTTCTTACTTCGCAAGGTTATGTGCAAGGCTAAAGACGACGAGTTTACCATTCCTATAAAGGCCACTTCGGGTACCGAGTCGGTGCACGTAAAGTTATGCTGCAGGTTGGACGTGAATTGCCACAGTCCCTGTGTTGTCACGTTAGCGTACCGCCCCGAGGCCACATTTCACGGTGGTTTTTTTTAATTCATTGCCTGAAAGATATTTAGCTAAGAATGCCATAAGTGTAAATATTTGTAGTCAAATCATTATAGTTTTCGGAATAGAGCACCGAAAAAGCGAACATTTCAGAATATGGGAGCCCATGTTTCTGTGTTCCTAAATAAATAACACACATGTTAATTAAATATCAAGGAAATTTAACAACCGGTATCCGGGCAATGGCATTCTGAATCTATTTTAAAATAGGTATTGATGTTTTTGCCAAATACGTTTTTATTCGTCCAAGAGAAACTAATAAATATTAATATTATTTTCTCTCGGACAAAAAAAAATGTGTTGGCAAAAACCTCAACACCTACTTTAAAACAAATTCAGGATGTTAATACCCAAGCACCGATTTAAGATCCTTGATACTTAGTAAATATGTTGTGTATATTACATAGAACACACGACATGTGTGTGATTTAGGTGGAAAAGTTAATTAGGGACAAAGAAACGTGGAATCCCATATTCCGATATTTTAGATTTTTCGGTGGTATATTTTTAAAACTATAATCATTTGACTACAAATATTTACATTTATGTGGTTCTTATATAAATCACTTTTAGATAATGAAATTAAAAATTATTGCTTAATACAGCCTAATGGGAATCTTTCCATTGTGATATTGAATTTCTGGTTTTTATAGCTTATTTATACAAATTTTTAAAAACCAATATTCCGAAAGTACTTCTGTGTTCAAACAGCCATTGACCTTATGCAGCAGTACAGACATAGCAACTGAACTATTGTATCGTATTTCTGTCACAATATTGATATTTCCGAATTTTGGCGCAATGAAAATTGTGATGTAATTAAGAGTTCGTCGTTCCCTTATATTGTCTGTACTGCAGTGTGAGACCAATAGCTAGTTGGCTATAGGGATAATTTCGGATTTTCTTTTTTAAAAACATAATTTAGAGAAACTAAGGATCCCAAATGGCGGGAGAAGGTTCTCCTTTAACCTGNAGATTTTCTTTTTTAAAAACATAATTTAGAGAAACTAAGGATCCCAAATGGCGGGAGAAGGTTCTCCTTTAACCTGCACGGCCAGAAAAAAAAACCCCATTGGCAGAAAAAAAACGAGTGACGACGTTTTGGACACTAAGCAGAGTGAAAGTTGCATTCGGCAGCTCGACAGATCGGGTAGGGTACCAACAACGGGTTACGACACAACTGGCCAACCATTCGAGTCATCTTTTATCGTCAGCAGTCTTTCGTGACGTGCTGTTATCTTCGTTTCCTCATTCCACAATTCCTTCTCCTTCACTTTTCACCAAACATCTTCCGAACTTTTTCGTGCCTTTCGTAGAGGTCTCGTTTATTGTGTAGTTTAAACGTCTGCTCTTGTTACGTCCAAAAATTGTAAATCTGCATTCTTTCGTTTACCCACATATTGCACTCCTAATACTGCTAGAACATAGAACATTTTCATTCGTCGATGGATCCTGTGTCGTTACTCCTAGCACGCTCGTGAATGCATGTCCATCGCTTTCGCAGTAATGACAACCAGGTAAGTTCTACGCAGTACGTTCTTTCCACATTTTTTCAGTACTTATAAATATTCCATAATAAACCTTCACTCCTGTATGGAAATCATTGTCCTATTATCCTCTGCTCAACATTTCTCCCAGTCCTCTCGGGACTGCTGCCTGTAAATACTAATTTGTCGAATTTCTGCTGTCTATCGCCATCAAAATATATGTATTTTGTTGCTCTGTATGGGTACGCGCGCACCAAAGCAACTGTCACACTATTTCGCATCCGTGTATTTATCTACTGCGTGACTGTGTCACTTTATAAAAAAGGCCGCGGTGGTGTAATGGTCAGACTACTCGCCTCCCATCTAGGCAAANGGTTTAACTAACTGCGAATGGGCTATACACTCGCTCTATTCCGCCCATGCAAAACCCGAGAGATTTCTTACTTCGCGAGGTTATGTGCAAGGCTAAAGACGACGAGATTACCATTCCTATAAAGGCCACTTCGGGTACCGAGTCGGTGCACGTAAAGTTAAGCTGCAGGTTGGACGTGAATTGCCACAGTCCCTGTGTTGTCACGTTAGCGTACCGCCCCGAGGCCACATTTCACGGTGGTTTTTCTTAATTCATTGCCTGAAAGATATTTGGCTAAGAACNCTTAATTCATTGCCTGAAAGATATTTGGCTAAGAACGCCATAAGTGTAAATATTTGTAGTCAAATCATTATAGTTTTCGGAATAGAGCACCGAAAAAGCGAACATTTCAGAATATGGGAGCCCATGTTTCTGTGTTCCTAAATAAATAACACACATGTTAATTAAATATCAAGGAAATTTAACAACCGGTATTCGGGCAATGGCATTCTGAATATATTTTAAAATAGGTATTGATGTTTTGGCCAAATACGTTTTTATTCGTCCAAGAGAAACTAATAAATATTTATATTAGTTTCTCTCGGACAAAAAGAAAAGTGTGTTGGCAAAAACCTCAACACCTACTTTAAAACAAATTCAGGATGTTAATACCCAAGCACCGATTTAAGATCCTTGATACTTAGTAAATATGTTGTGTATATGACATAGAACACACGACATGTGTGTGATTTAGGTGGAAAAGTTAATTAGGGACAAAGAAACGTGGAATCCCATATTCCGATATTTTAGATTTATCGGTGCTATATTTTTAAAACTATAATCATTTGACTACAAATATTTACATTTATGTGGTTCTTATATAAATCACTTTTAGACAATGAAATTAAAAATTATTGCTAAATACAGCCTAATGGGAATCTTTCCATTGTGATATTGAATTTCTGGTTTTTATAGCTTATTTATACAAATTTTTAAAAACCAATATTCCGGAAGTACCCCTGTGTTCAAACAGCCATTGACCTTATGCAGCAGTACAGACATAGCAACTGAACTATTGTATCGTATTTCTGTCACAATATTGATATTTCCGAATTTTGGCGCAATGATAATTGTGATGTAATTAAGAGTTCGTCGTTCCCTTGTATTGTCTGTACTACAGTGTAAGACCAATAGCTAGTTGGCTGTAGGAATAATTTCAGATTTTCTTTTTTAAAAACATAATTTAGAGAAACTAAGGATCCCAAATGGCGGGAGAAGGTTCTCCTTTAACCTGTAGGGCCAGAAAAAAAACCCATTGGCAGAAAAAAACGAGTGACAACGTTTTGGACACTAAGCAGAGTGAAAGTTGCATTCGGCAGCTCGACAGATCGGGTAGGGTACCAGTAATAACAACGGGTTACGACACAACTGGCCAACCATTCGAGTCATCTTTTATCGTCAGCAGTCTTTCGTGACGTGCTGTTATCTTCGTTTCCTCATTCCACAATTCC
Organism: Clitarchus hookeri; assembly: GCA_002778355.1. Classification (NCBI taxonomy): domain Eukaryota; kingdom Metazoa; phylum Arthropoda; class Insecta; order Phasmatodea; family Phasmatidae; genus Clitarchus; species Clitarchus hookeri. Next base: position 113,385 of record NQII01005719.1, on the reverse strand, counting down.
TTCTCCTTCACTTTTCACCAAACATCTTCCGAACTTTTTCGTGCCTTTCGTAGAGGTCTCGTTTATTGTGTAGTTTAAACGTCTGCTCTTGTTACGTCCAAAAATTGTAAATCTGCATTCTTTCATTTACCCACATATTGCACTCCTAATACTGCCAGAACATAGAACATTTTCATTTGTCGATGGATCCTGAGTCGTTACTCCTAGCACGCTCGTAAATGCATGTCCATCGCTTTCGCAGTAATGACAACTAGGTAAGTTCTACGCAATACGTTCTTTCCCCATTTTTTCAGTACTTATAAATATTCCATAACAAACCTTCACTCCTATATGGAAATCAGTGCCCTATTATCCTCTCCTCAACATTTCTCCCAGTCCTCTCGGAACTGCTGCCTGTAAATAGTAATTTGACGAATTTATGCTGTCTATCGCCATCAAAATTTATGTATTTTTTTGCTCTGTATGGGTACGCGCGCACCAAAGCAACTGCCACACTATTTCGCATCCGTGTATTTATCTACTGCGTGACTGTGTCACTTTATAAAAAAGGCCGCGGTGGTGTAATGGTCAGACTACTCGCCTCCCATCTAGGCAAACCGTGTAAGATTCCCGGCAGGGTCGCCTCCGGATTTTCACGTGAGGGAAGTGTGCCGGACGATGCCACTGGTCGGCGGATATTCTCGGGGATATTCCCGTTTCCCACGCCCTTTCGTTCCAGTGCTCCTCCATACCTCGCCTCCCGCTCATCGGTTCTCAAGACCTAACCACCCAAATCTCTCCTTTCGCCGTTTACAAACGAGTCTAGGTTCAGACTTCGAAGTGATTCCTGCACAGAAAAATGTCTTATGCTGCTGCAACAAAAAAAAGTAATACTATTGAGGCACTTCTTTAATCGTTTATGTTGTAGTAACATTAATAACGTTTTGACAAAGTTGCTTAATGTTAACCATTTTTAAAGTCGTATATTACTGTAATACAAACATACTGTTGAAATGTTAATGTTAACAAAGTCTCTAAGTGCAGTTGCCTCAACTTAAAGTTGTATTACGCTAAAATAACAGGAAGAACAAAATATGTTGCGTTACTGCGACATTAAAGATATGTCCAACCAACACAAGGTTACACTGACTTGTTAAATGGTGGATGGCAGTGAACAGTGATAGCCTCTTTAAGTTAAACAAATGTATTTAAATTTTTAAGTAGAGTTTGAAAACTAAACGTAGCTTAGACCAGTTCTCAAGTTTTGCAAACCAGTTTACGTGTGCTAATTATGAATACATTTATAAGAAGTATAGTATTTCCACGTAATGCAAGAGAACTGAAGTTTGTCGTTATGTTAGTTTCAATACTTACAACATAAAACTTCATTAAACATCTCACGATAGCATATTTGGTAGGCTGTCGGGTGTCGTAAAGTGCATCATGTTAAGCACTGACTGCACGGATTCAATTCCCGCTTCCATATGTTATTATTTCCGTTGGTAATATTTCATTTTTTGACAAAATAATAGTACTTAATTTATTTTATATCAAAATTTTTTTAAAGCAAATGAAAAAAAAGAAAATTTTTAACATAAATGTTAACATCAGGTCAACACAAAAGTTTTTTGACCACAACATAAACACCACCTTAAAATTGACAGTACTGAAAGGATAAAACGTTGTTAGGTTATTTACCTGAATGTTACATTTACATAATAATTTAAATGTATATTACATTAACAGCAACATTAGTTACTGACGGCTCACAGATAAGAAAGATTTATATTGTAGTAACATTAGTACTGTTGCACAGCATTAGACTTTTTTCTGTGTAACGTCATGACCGGATATCAAAGACAGTGAATGTGGACGCTTGAGTTCAACAGTACAGTTTTTACAGTAGTATATAAATACATTTCTTGAAAACAAAAAAATAACCATTTTTGGCAGTTTACTACCGATTTTCACGAATTTACTCGTTTATTCGTGTAAGTAAATAAAAAATAGCTTACGTGGATTTATTTTGTACCTAAAATTTATGATGTATATAAGAACCAGTATCAAATTTTACAATTTGATAAAGCACATATGCAGTAAGCCTATCTGCGACAGTAAGCCCAAATAAAATTACGAGTACCTTAACTAGCAGTAAACACCTGTATTAATTGCAATATGTTTATTGTGGCTTTGATTACAAATAAAAAAACTTTAAAAACTTTACGACTTACATTTATTGAAAACGTTAGGTTAAATGCAAGATTTAAAGGGGGTTTCTACCTCTCAAAATCACCTTGGATCCACACACGCCTGGCGCATTTACGTATGGCTAGGAAAGGGGAGAAGAAAGGCCCGCCTGATATAATTTAAGACTGCAATCATGGAGGTGGCAACATCTTTGTCTTTGGTGACATCATGCTGGGGTAAAGTAGGTATAGGTGCCTCTCCATAACAGTTCTGGTGTGGAGAGATGTCCGCTAATAGTGGGTCAGGCTTTTCAAGGGCTCAAAGTTTGCGCATTTCCTGTTTATGGATGACAACGTCCATGCGCATCCGACTGTAGTGGTGGATGACCACCTAGAAACCGAATCATTGCCCATTTTGATTGGCCAGCCAGGTCCCTTGATCTCAACCCTATCAAGCATGCTAAAAATGAATTTGAGCATCGTATTACTGACGTTCCGTACGTCCTACTATCAAACCAGGAGTTATAGGTGGCGTTGTTCATTTGAGCCCCATTACCTTTCGGCAGTCTTGTTTTTGGCATGGAGCCCGTTGTACTATACCTATATGTCTCATACATGGGTGACCAAACGTTGTATTGGCTGTTGGCCACATTATTCCACGTTTATGGGATGGCATTGGTTATGTCCAACGTCATGTGATCTATAAGGCCCTATTGCTATGCAAACATTTGAGTGCGGATACGTAAAACTCTGAATATATCTTACTTTTTTACTAAACCATTACAATTTTTTTTGCAACTCATGTAGGTATAAATGCAGAAGGTTACATTATCATTGATAATATAATAAATGATAATCAATGTAATCATTAACAATAATAATGTAACTTGTACATTTCTACCTACATGAGTTGCAAAAACAATTGTAATGGTTTAGTTAATCGGTAAGTTATATTCAGAGTTTTACGCAACCACACTAAAATCTTTGCATAGCAATATGGCCTAGTAAATCATATGACGTCGGACACGACCAATTCCATGCAATTAATTAAAGAACATGAAAACAAAATTACGACTCAACTAATAATCTTCAAAATAAAGACAAACACACTCTGTCGTTCATGGTTTTGCTGCCGGTTGTGAGACGATATTGTTTGGAAATACTTTATAGTACTATTGAAAAGATTTTACAATTATTACATATTTTTGTCTGTATGGTTAAAATCACTAGGCGTACGTAGCAAGTTTCACAATAGCGTACTATATGTAGAATAAGTTCAAGTAAAAAAACATATANACTATATGTAGAATAAGTTCAAGTAAAAAAACATATATTTTTTTACCTTAATCATTTATTAGGCGTTACTTACAAAGGTGAAATCTGATAACAACGCCATGATACGCAATGGGATCAACATATAGTGTTCCATACGTTTCTTGACATCGACTTTCACTTCCCATTCAAGCGGCTCCCAATCCTGCGGAAACTTTCAACGTTTCATAGGCAAGTACTGAAACGAAAACTATCTTCGTGTGGGTTTCCGTCGACTTAGTGACGATAGTAACGACAACTGTAATTCGTGTCAAGATGTGAACCCATTGTAACTTATTCAACCAGCCGTCACGTTTGAAGATTGACACTGAATCGAGAAGACCCATCATCGTCGAGGTGTGCCATGTTTCTGTCATGTGAAAGACCAGTTTGGGATGGTCAGGAAACGAGTACGGGTCATTCTGTAGGAGGATTGTCTCCTGAACATACGGTCAGAGATGATAAACAAAGTTATAGCACAGAAGTACAGAAGAAATTACACATCTTCGATGTCGTATAAAGTGTAGTCTTTTGTCTTTGTAACTTTGTGACGGTGTCACACCTACCACCGGGNTACACATCTTCGATGTCGTATAAAGTGTAGTCTTTTGTCTTTGTAACTTTGTGACGGTGTCACACCTACCACCGGGTGTAGGCGCCTATAATTCCTCACCATTTTTGCTGTTGATTTCTACGTGAGCTACGTGGGAAGCGCCCATGTGGACGTGGCTTACCTAGGTGCGAGCGCCCCGTCTGACCTCTGCCACTGCCGGGTGCCGGCTTGAGAGCTGGCGTTATACTAGCACGCGAGCCGCTGGTCTGCTTACTCGACGGCTCTTCGTGCCTTACCCCTTCCCCTGCGCGTCGCCAGGACAACGGTCGACGCAGGCTAGCTTGTGACGTCACCAGGAGGCGCTCTATACTACTTGAACATCAGAAATCATTCTAGAAGGGGGCGTAAATTGAATTTAAGGCTCGTGTTCTGCCCTTTGCGAAGAGACAGGGCAAGGGACTGAAATAGGTCAGAACTCTGTTCCATAACAAAAAACGTTGTATTGTGAAGGGAGGAAGGGGGAACTCCTGATCGAAATGATTTAATAAGATAAGCGTGTAACAAGTTAGGGTAAATTTTTGTAATTCTTTTTGGGGTTTAAAAAAAATATTTTTACTTTGTATGTTTACCCGTTTTGGGAAAATTATATTTTTTGATTAGAAATCCCTTACTTTTTTTTCTCTGTGCAAACCTGAAATTAGATCAAACTACCCTTTTTGAGACACACTACGGGGGTCTCTAGTCAGTTAGGAAATAATGAACCAGCTGAGGAAGTAGAGACGTAGCTGGTCTGTTGCATGTGTCGGCTAAATACNTCTAGTCAGTTAGGAAATAATGAACCAGCTGAGGAAGTAGAGACGTAGCTGGTCTGTTGCATGTGTCGGCTAAATACAGTCACATCTTATAATTGAATTATTAGTCTTTTGAAATGCGCACGCATAAAAAGGAAGGTTGACACTCCAAAAAAACCTATACATAAAACAGGTTTGTGAAACAACTACACACATTTGGCGATTGGTTTCTTTTCTGTCTCACTGCTAGTGCGAAGGCAAACGAACGCCCTAAAGCAATATTCATATGAACATAACAGTCGTTGGTTAAACGATGTTTCTTTTTAAAATGGCGCTTTTACTAACACGCTCTCTCTCTCTCTCTCTCTCTCTCTCTCTCTCTCTCTCTCAGCGCGAGTAGGACTATGTTATTAAGCAACGGCCTACGTGCTTAATACAATTTATTAAACTCACGCCCACAAACGGCAAAAACATAGTTGACTTACGCGGGACGCAGCCTGAACCTTGTACTAAATCCAAAAGTAACGTCTCAGAAACTGTGGCTTTGGAGGTCGCCGTTCCAACTGTCGATTCGGTAGCTGACAACACATTCAATCTCATAAAGCGCAGATATTATACTACATTTATCTAAACTAAACTTAATATATACTTCACACCCCAAATTTAATAAAAGGGTTAATCACTTGCGTCAAAGATTGCTTCTTTCTACTGTATAATATACATGAAAGTATAGTCCTGTACAATAAAAACATTTTCAAGGAAAGCAGTGATTTTTTTTTAGCGATCAGAACCCTCGTTTTATATTATTTTTGTATCAGTCTGTAATTATCTCTTGTATTTCTTTATCATTCAATTTTTCGTTTGCTTTACTGCAGTTAACATTTTAAAAGATTATTTACTTTTGCTGCATATTTAATTGCGATTATTCTCAACGTAATTTGAAGTAAGCAGTTGTCGTTATCTTATGTAATTCTCGAATTCTGAATGCATCGTTTCCAATTTCAAGAGGCAAACAGAAATGTAGTATTTTAGGAGTATTTAAATAAATTCTAAGGGATATTTCAAAAAAAATATTTTTGGTACGATTTATTTAGCTGACTCAAAAGTGTTCTGTGAAATATGCTGAATCCCAAATATAGTCTGTTTTCGGTATCTTCACAATTTTTGAGGCAAATCTTTGAAAAATCATACTGTAAACGATGCGTTTGGCTTTTTNTCTGTTTTCGGTATCTTCACAATTTTTGAGGCAAATCTTTGAAAAATCATACTGTAAACGATGCGTTTGGCTTTTTGCTAAATATGTCATGTATGAAAAGTGTTTATATTTCTCTTAGCACAAAAATATCTTGCTTTTGGTTAAAGTGAACATTTACATATATTTTATCTATGAATTACAATATTTCATTTATAATAAATATGAAATAAACNTTTGGTTAAAGTGAACATTTACATATATTTTATCTATGAATTACAATATTTCATTTATAATAAATATGAAATAAACAGGAAGAATATGTGTGTGTTGGTAATACCTAATGAGAAATAGTTTTCATGCAAAATATTATTAAACTGAGTGGGCACTAATGTGGTACGTTGTCCCTTTAGTGTAATTTTCTAGACGCAGAGAACTAGCCTGAAAGCATAAATCAGCAAAGGCTTCAGGAATGTTGGAAGCGACCGTGCATGGAATATAGCAACTAGACTTGCTTGTAAGCTCCTGCAGTCTGTAGACAGCTGTATCTGAAACACTTCCTTGGAAGTCCAACGGCCACTTGACACAATGCTAGGGGAGAGCAATACTTAATATCGGCTATCACGGGATACTAAGGCACCCTCGTCTCCGAAATCCCAGCTGACACTTGGAGATGTGGGGGGTGGGGGGGATACGAGGGTGGGCGTGGACAGTTATTGTCGAGAGGGCGCCGGAATCAACAGGGCGTAAACGGAAAGGGCTGCAAAAGGGAGGGATCAACCCTTAACTCTTTCCTTCTCCCAGTCATNCGGAAAGGGCTGCAAAAGGGAGGGATCAACCCTTAACTCTTTCCTTCTCCCAGTCATCAACCACTTGTCACACAATCTTTCAGATAGATTTTCTTCTCACGCACTTCGCTCCTTTTGCGCCTCTAACCCCTCATCTGGTGGTAGTTTGTACAGCACTGAGAAAATTAAATACAACTTTCATGATATGATGGTTATTGCAGTTTCTGGTTTCTCAAATTTCCAGGAAAAATTGTAATTTTAACACATTTTCTTTTCGTAAATGATCATGCCTAATCAAATGTTCTGTAAGCTAAATTGCAATTATGATAATAAAACCATGATTTCATACGTCCTTCGTAGCTCTAGATTCCTACACGGAGATCAGGTTTGTGAGATTAAAGCTTAAGCAAAGTCAGTAGAATATTTCTGTAAGGATAAACTGCATTTTTACTCGCACCTACGTAGTCTTCCCAATCTTAAAGTACGGTAGTTCACTTAAAATATGTAAATGATTTGCTTGGGAGCTGTCAAGGGAACGTGCCTGTTATGTGAGACACCGTGTATCTTACCGAACACTTCTGAGTAAAACTGAATTATAATTCCAAAAAAAATAACTTTTAAATACATCACGAAACCTATATTTTAAATAACAGTAGGTGTTTATTTAATATTCTGTAATTATTACATTTTAACTGTCCACATGGCATTATATTGGGCATTGCATTCATACTTTGAAAGTTTACCATCATGTTACGCAGCTAATAATGACGTAATTACCAGCTTTTAAATTAGTTGCCTCTTTTAACGTCTCTCATTGCGTTCTTCCCTTTTTATCCCACCATTTCATGTCCCCAAAAGTCGTGAATCAATAGAGACCGTAATGGAAGGCCGGAGTACGAATAAAATACTGTAAAACATTACCATAAGTATGCAAATGGCTACCAAATAAAAAAGATGTGTGTGTAAAACATGTAACTTCATATATACAGGGTATTGACAAAATAATATGAACACCATTANTCTTTTAACGTCTCTCATTGCGTTCTTCCCTTTTTATCCCACCATTTCATGTCCCCAAAAGTCGTGAATCAATAGAGGCCGTAATGGAAGGCCGGAGTACGAATAAAATACTGTAAAACATTACCATAAGTATGCAAATGGCTACCAAATAAAAAAGATGTGTGTGTAATACATGTAACTTCATATATACAGGATATTGATAAAATAATATGAACACCATTCAATATAGTACATTTTGTTGCATGTTGGCAACACTGCTTCCGTGTACATAATGCGACGCGTATGTATTGCACAGTTTACGTGTCAAGACTTGTACGTTATATTTCAGTGTATTATACGCTTTGTTCCGCGACGGTTAAAACAAGCGATCGGTGAAATGTGTGATCTCTCAGACTTCGAAAGAGGGCAAATCGTTGGTGCTCGGTTAGCGGGAGCGTCTGTGACGAAAACCGCTGAATTGTTTAATGTTTCACGAGCGACGGTATCCACGGTAATGACAGCATACACAAACAATGGCAAAACATCATCGGCGAAGAGGAATAGTGGGCGAAACCCAAAGTTAACAGACAGAGACCGACAAACATTAAAAAGATTTGTGGCCTGACAACATAAAACTACCGCGGCAAAAGTGACAGCAGAACTCAACACTCACTTGAGTAATACTGTTTCGACAAAAACAGTACAGCGGGAGCTCCACAAAGCTAACATTCATGGAAGGGCTGCAATTGCGAAATCCTTTATAACGGAAGCCAACGCTAAGCTGCGAAAGAAGTGGTGCCACGATCATAAAACCTGGACACTTGATGATTGGAAGAATGTGGTATTGTCCGATGAATCATCGTTTACATGGTTTCCTACAAACGGCCGGGTTAATGCATGGAGAACTCCAAAAGAAGCCTACGATCCGGACTGCCTGCTTCCTACTGTCAAGCATGGGGGAGGTTCCGTTATGATTTGGGTGGCAATATCGTGGTATTCAGCTGGTCCTCTCATTCACATCACTGGCCGGATTACTGCGAATGAATATCTCGACATCCTCAATGACTAGCATATTGCTGCCAAACACTGCCATATTCCAAGATGATAATGCGCCCATGCACACAGCCAAAAAGGTTCAGTCTTGGTTTGAGGAGCATCAGAATATCATCAAACATCTTCTCTGGCCAGACCTCAACATAATTTAACCGTTATGGGGAGTTTTAGAGCAGAGAGTGAGGAGCAGATTTCCATTTCCAACATCATTGAAGCAATTGGCGGATGTTCTGGTACAAGAATGGGACAACATTCCGTTAGAAACTATTCAGACACTCTACGAATCTATTCCGCGAAGAATTGCAGCTGTTCTAAAAGCAAATGGTGGCCCAAAACCTAATCAATTAATAAATATTGTGTATATGTCAGGTGTTTATATTATTATGTCCATCCCCTGTATATACATACACAAACATTAACATGTTATTGCCTTAAGGAGAACCATTGGTTTCATTTCGAGACAATCAAACACTATTTATTCAGTTAGACAAAGCAACAAATTTATTTCTCTAAAAAAAAACTACGTTTCAGCTGTGACCGAATGAATAAATAATGCATTTCAGTTCCTGATAACAAACATGTGACTACAGATGACAATAAACTTTACTTAATATTTTATATTAACGAATTATTATTCAAGGTGTAATTAAAGTTTGGTACGTTTACTGTCCATGATGTAAACCGAGGTTAAGTAAATATCTTACATTTATAATAGTTAGGGTTCTTTCTTCCGCTTCTAAAATTTGGAAAAAAAATTTTATTTAATTTACTGAAGAGAAAAAAAGCGAACTTTCTATGATGTGGGGTTTATCGTGTTCTCCACTTTCCTTATTTGATTCATCCACGACTTATAAACTACGATGTCAAAGTACTTGCCGTTCTTATAATCAGCATTAGGTAATACGTAATTTTTTCCTAAAGAATAATTTTTTAATACAGTCATACACCTAAAGATTGAGTATAGTTAAAAATATACTAAAGACTTAAATATACCAAATTCATTCGCATAAATTCTTGTGAGAAGAGTTAAGTAGTTTTTTTATTACAACCGGTGACATTATCACCTTTGATATGAGATCTCTTTGCTAAGCAGAGGGCTTCTTAAGTTATCAATTTCTTTATATTTTCATATAAACAGGCCAGATGCATCAATGTCTTCACAGGGAATTGAACGTGAAATATCGCGGTTACCTCTTGTTTAAAGTCAACATGAAAAGTTTAATGAGAATAAATAGTGAAGGAAATACACAAGCATTATTTTTGAAGAAGAAAGCAATACCGCAAGGGAAAAACTAAGTCTCCCCTCACCCCTTCCTCTTCCACATATAAAGCACACACAAAGACACAATCCGGCATTCCACCACAAGTGAAGGAGCCCATGATCGGTCGAACGCGAGTAGGTTGGTGTGCCACTGCACTATACTACGCTCTCAGTCCGTATAAACCATTCCGTATCCAAGCGCGTGATCAAAGATATAATTTTAATGACAAAAATATTTTTGAAAACTGTGATCGTCCGTACACACAGCCACTGTTTACCTACAAATTTCAGTGCAGAAACGATAAAAACGCGTTTGCTTTTATTATCGGGTACGATATTGCAAATAAAACGAAATAAGTCCAGCAAAATGTCCTAAACTCTTCAAAATCAGAAACATTCGAGCTATCCGAAAAATCAAATATGTACTGGAGCTGATAGCAATGATTGTACATCAGTCGCAATTCTTCAGGTGTACTAAACACGCGCAATTAGAGGCAATGAAAAAAATAGATCTGTTTTTGCTAGACAAATTAAGTACCTGCGGTGTAATAAATCGTAATTTTTATCATTCATACTATCGTAACGATATTTTTAAAAGCTGAATAAGGAACTGTTAAGATAATTATGATGTTTTGATGCAGACTTTAAACAGAATGAGAATAACACCAAAGATATCCTGGGAAGTAGGTGTACTTTGCTTAATAAATCCACGGCTGAAAACACTTGTTTTTGAGACTATGAGTTGGTTAAAAATCCTCGTTGGCCTTGTGAAAAGGAGAAGCAAAAAAGATGGGTAATGTATTACTTGGCCTAACGAACTCTTACCAAATATTCGTGGAAAGTTTTTGAAGTTTTCTCCCAAATTAAAAATTTCTTCCCTAGTGCCACGCCGAAAAAGTATAATATTCTTGCATCAGAAAAATTATTATTGAGGCATTTCTTTAAACGTCTATGTTGTAGTAAAATNTAAATCCACGGCTGAAAACACTTGTTTTTGAGACTATGAGTTGGTTAAAAATCCTCGTTGGCCTTGTGAAAAGGAGTAGCAAAAAAGATGGGTAATGTATTACTTGGCCTAACGAACTCTAACCAAATATTCGTGGAAAGTTTTTGAAGTTTTCTCCCAAATTAAAAATTTCTTCCCTAGTGCCACGCAGAAAAAGTATAATATTCTTGCATCAGAAAAATTATTATTGAGGCATTTCTTTAAACGTCTATGTTGTAGTAAAATTAATAATGATGTAACAAAATTAATAGCGTTAACCATTTACAAGGTCTTATATAGTTGAAATGTTGATGTTAATACAGCCTCTAATTAATGTTTCTGCAACCAAATGTTGTATTACGCTAAAAATATCAGCAAGAACAAAATATTTTGTGTAGCTGCTACCTTCAGTATATGTCCAACCAACACAAATTTCCACTTACTTGGTGTTGTAAAATAGCAGATAATGAACAGCGATAACCTCGTAAAATGAAACCAGTGTTTTTGGATTTTAAAGCATAGTATGTGAACTAAAAGTAGCTTGGACCAGCTGTCAAGCCTTGCATAGCAGTTTACGTGTGCCNGATTTTAAAGCATAGTATGTGAACTAAAAGTAGCTTGGACCAGCTGTCAAGCCTTGCATAGCAGTTTACGTGTGCCTGCTATGAATATATTTATAGAACATAAAATATATCCACATTAGTAAAGAGAACTGCAGTTTGTCGTCATGTTGAAGAAAATACCTAAAATATGAACATTACTGAGATACGTTAAGTTAGTGCAGTTGGTTATGATGTCAGGTAACATATAGTGGATAACATAGTTCACACAATACTTGTTTTGCCGCAACATAAACACCACCTTAATTTTTATGGAACAGTAAAGAGGTAATGTGGTTGCAAAAGTACAAAATGTTACATTAACATTAATAGCCTAACAGTATATTACATTAACAGCAACATTAGTTACTGACGGTTCACAGATAACAAAAAGTTACTGTTGCAGTGACGTTAATACTGTTATCACAACATTGGCCTATTTCCGTGCAAGCAAGCTTCTCGAGCCTTAAGTTGATTAATAAAAGGAGCTTCTCTTTACACGCGACAGTATGCCTCCTCCCCCCAACCAACACCAGCTCAATTCAAACACCCTACAAAAAAAACATTCGCAGTTTGTCGGTATTTTTTTATTACTGTATTAAATGTGTATGTGTGTAGTTTTTTTTATTAAAAATCTGGAGTGACTTGGATGGAACGAAACTTCCCGAAGACGAAGAGTGATATTTTGAGTTTAAAGTTGGCATACGTAAAAGTCGATGCTGGTCATTCAACGTGTGGAATACAGCGCCCCTTTACATTTCACCGCAACTTTTAGCTTAACCTTAGGCCAAGTCAAGCGACAGATGTAGGGGCAGCAGCGATAGCGACTATGTACCAGAAGAGTTATTGCAAATTACGACAGTGACGGAGTAAACTTATGGCAATGAAAGGTACTGCTTTACATTAAAACATCAGACTTTCATAAAATAACATTTTTTGCGAAGTCTTTGCATTACCAACCGTAAGTCCGATACGTAACGTGTAACAGGATCTGCGAGTACACAATAGAAGAAAAATGCTATCATTTTACGGAAACGTGCCGGTAAAAAAAATTCTCCAAACCTCTCCATGAAAGTTACGGACACGTTGCTTTTTCAAAAACAGGATTTCTGTTTATTTCACAGAATATCTCTATAAACTTGAAAGTTAGTTCTTCTGTGCTTGCTGTTTACAAACAGAGAATATCAATTAAAAATATCAAATTTTCATTCTGTGAATGTTTCGCTGCGAAAACTAAATATATTTAACAAGCAAACATATGTAATTTTGGAGCGAGATTTGGATACGAATATAAAGTTCAGGGGTGTACAACTCCTACCTCTCGCCTTAAAACACATTCAGACCCAGCGTACACAATTGTGTACATAGCGAACGTGTAGGTGATTTTTATTCTTTACTGCACACTGCAAAGCTCAATGCCCAATAACCTTACCTGTGGATAAATGATTCACAAACGGTCTTAATGGTTTAGGTCAAAATTTGTTCATNCTCAATGCCCAATAACCTTACCTGTGGATAAATGATTCACAAACGGTCTTAATGGTTTAGGTCAAAATTTGTTCATATTATTGTACCCGAACACATAGTCTTTGGCTGTGTCAACGAAACAAGTGTTTTGTCGACTTAAGTACAGTATGCAGCATAATTTGTTTTTTGTTTTCAACACCTTAAATCGTAGATTCTAGTGAGTCTGAAAGGTTAAAGACCTTCTAGTAATAAGTTTCGGTATAAATATGTTATTTATAGAAATGTGACATACAGTATTGAACTATTTCAGCCAATAGTAATGTTTCAGTGTTTTTTTTTTTTTCGTGTTGCTAACAGGTAGAGTTGTCATTACGCTGCACTTTGATGATTGAAGGAATTATATACAAGTGGCGTGGATGATCTAACTTTCACAGAAATGATCGTTTTCTGGTCACAGTTGCGAAGAAAACTTCTTCTAGACTCGGCATTGTTCGTTCGAAACCTGAAGATTTGTGAAATGCTGAATCGTTCCATATTATGTATTAACGGATTTTGGTTCCGTTTTCCGTTATTATGGATCGAGTTCCCTTGTGGCGTATTAACTGTATATTTAACATTAAATATTTCCCGTGGATATACTGAAGTGTTTAACAGTGCAGGCCTTTACCACTTACACCACTTTCACAGCGATAGGAAAATGAATAAGAACGGAGAGGAATAACTTGCACTGCCGCACGACAAACTCGAGTCAAGCCTCGGGAAATACTGTATGTGAAGCACAAGTAATTTCCCCTTCCCTAAACCATCACTCTACTTATCGACGCAGCAGCACCAAGGTCGTGCAGACAGTTTGGGCAAAACATACGCAAGCGAATCACATGCAAAACTGAGAACTTTTATTACTAAACACTCAAAGAAAAGATTTTTTGGTGGTTACGAAAACTGTTTGGCTAATGCTTTCCAAGGCGAAATTTTGTTTCTTCTAAAAAAACAGATTGTGGTGCCCAATAACACGTAGATTGTCAAGTACCAACACAATTTAGTGCTCACTAACATATTTGCTCATTTATTGGCTTCCGCCAAAACATTAAGTTGGCAGCAATAGCATTAATGTCATCCACAGTAGTGCATTTTTGCTGCGACTGCAGAACAACATCCATTGTATTCTGCGCGTGCGCTTTGACTGCCATATTCGAAGTGTCCACCTTCTGTCTGGCCATGACGCCATATTTGTCGGTGTTAGTTTCTTAGCCTCCGGTTACGAGCTAATTCATGAGGTACATTCTTAAGAACATAGTTTATATCATCCCTTTCTTCGAAATAAATCAATGTTACTCATAAATGATTCGATAAAATTAAGTTTCAGTGAGGTAAAGTGTGGAGGCCTTGTCGTGCGTGCCACATTATCTACATGCACCAGGCGGCGTATGAACGTCGAGCAAGGAAGTGCAACGCTAACACACTGAACTAGCATTTGAGAGGTCCAGGGTTCAAGTCCCACTACTTGCGATGTTTACTTAAGTTCTTAGCTGTTGGTGTCCACAAGCGTCATTTTGTAGTTGCCACTAACTACTGGAATGACAAAAATCTTTTGTTGGTGCTACAAAATATTTTGTGATGTCGATATTGACGAAAGTATTTTGTGGCCACCAATATATATATTTTTTTCAGACAGAGTTATCGGTAATGAGAGTTAACACGTACAGCGAAACCACACACGACAACAGAAAACACAAGCGGAATCAAGGGAATGGTGTGAAGTTAAGCAGATATGTTACATAGTTGGTCGAGGGTAGCAATACACGCAGATGTGTGTGAAACTGACTACTCTATTCAACTCTCCATCCCTCCCACCTCGTCATCGGCCAGATAATTCAAAACGTGTCACATGGAAGACGACTACAGCGCCTCAATGGGGAGGTCTTTACGTAAGTGGAGGGGGGGTGATGTGGTGGTTTGTCTACTCACCTCCCACCTATGCGAACCGGGTTCGATTCCTAGCGGGGTCACTTTAGGACTCCGCACATTTGGGGAACGTGCCGGACGATACCGCTGGTCGGGGGGTTTTATCGCGGATCTCCCGTTTCCCCTCGCCCTTTCATTCCGGCACTGCATCCATACTCACCACACTTCACCCTCGTTGGCTCTCGAGGTTCGTGGAGCAGCACGTCGCCCGCTCCAAGGGCGGTTCACCCGAACCACGAGGCCGAACGGAGCGTCGAATGGCACGGCGGAGTCGTGTAGTGGAACAGGAAGAGCTCTCCACACTGCTTGGGCCTAATCTTTATGCGGCCAGAGCAAGCGGGGCAGGATATGAAAGTATTACACGCCTTGTTNGGGGGGGGGGAGCGCGGTGATGTGGTGGTTTGTCTACTCACCTCCCACCTAGGCGAACCGGGTTCGATTCCCAGTGGGGTCGCTCTTTGACTTCCGCATGTGGGGATCGTGCCGGACGATACCGCTGGTTGGTGGGTTTTATCGGGGATCTCCCGTTTCCCCTCGCCCTTTCATTCGGGTGCTGCATCCATACTCACCACACTTCACCCTCGTCGGTGAAGGGTTCGTGGAGTAGCACGTCGCCCACTCCAAGGGCGGTTCACCCGAGCCACGAGGCCGAACGGAGAGTCGAATGGCACGGCGGAGTCGTGTAGTGGAACAGGAAGAGCTCTCCACACTGCTTGGGCCTAATCTTCATGCGGCCAGAGCAAGCGGGGCAGGATATGAAAGTATTACACGCCTTGTTGCGCGCGCCGAGTTTTGCCGAGGAACTACAACGGCACAACTCTCGCCACGACTGTGGCGAAAAAAAAAAAAATCATTATTCGCCAGCTTTGGTAACGATCTAGACAGGTCTTCATGATTAGTTAAAAACTTTCGAAAGTCCTGCTTATTATGATATTCTCTGCTTCTCATTTTGTGTCGTTTCACTATACAGGTAAGATTAACATTGCCATGAATAATCTCACTTTATTCGTGCGTCAACCAAGGAAAATCGTGATATTTTTGGAACTGGAAATGAAATCTGTAAAAAAAAACGCAAATTTGTGTTCTCTGATTGTACGTAAAACATAAAACGCTGACTTAAGCCATAAATTTAAATGTTATGTTCGCAATACAACGTCAAGTCGTGGAACTATTTTCATTTATTTGCTGCCTACTAACTGGCTTTCAGCATGCCAATGTTTGCTGGTGTTTACAATTATGTATACGAGCAGTAAATTTTCCAAAAAGATTTATTCAGAAGTGCTCATTTTGCTGTGAATAGCCTTTAAGAAGGTAGATACAAGCACAGCGAGGTCATTAGAGACAGAGTTAGTTGCTCAGAAAAGCAAGAACGGAGAAGAAATCATCCCGGCATTCACCTGGAGTGATTTCGGTAAACCATGNAGTTAGTTGCTCAGAAAAGCAAGAACGGAGAAGAAATCATCCCGGCATTCACCTGGAGTGATTTCGGTAAACCATGTTGAAACTGCTGTAAATCAGGATAGCCGGACTGGGAATCAAACCCCGTTCCTACTGAATGTGAGTCCATTGTTATACCTCTGCGCTAGCTTTCTCGATCACGAACCAGAAAGTTAAACTGCCTTCCGGTGTGTTCGATGCTACTGACAAGTTCAGGACTGATATTTCAGTTTGAATGTTAGTTTTGCACAATATGCCTAACATCAATAGGAACTCTTTTTATTAGGCTCCGAACAACCTAATTATATGATGTTGGCGATGAAAGGAACACTTTTGGTGGCACTGCTTATGTCTTCCCTGTCTATTTTTGTATCCTTCCGTCTTATGCAAAATTAATGCTCATACTCGTAGATCCGATCACTTTTGTGTAAGCGATGATCAAGTGTTATCGTAAAATTTTTGGCAACGTAAATATGTTTTTTAAATACACTAATTCTTACTACCATGCGCACAAAACAAACTTAAAATCCGTTTAGTAAATTTATTGTTACACAAATTTAAACTTTACGCTTTTAATAAATCGTTAAGATATAAAACTATTTTCATCGTATCACTGTCAACTTTACTGGGAGCTTGCCATTTGGCGCTGCCTTCAAAATATAACATGCAGTCAGGCGCAAAGATTTATTTTTCAAAGGTTGTTTTGAAAAGTTCTTAGTTAACTACTAACATTCTTAGTGCTGCCCGGCGTAATATTACGACGTCTGAATTTAACCGAGTCTTATGGAGTGTGCCGTAACATTGCGACGCCTGCATTCTTTAAATACACAGCTAAGTACCATTATTAATACCTCTCCAGAGGTTTTCATATGGATATTACACCAGCAACACTCAAAGTGTAAATTATTAGAATGAACTGTTAGTATTGTATATTATTCGACATAGGAAAGAACATGTGATTGGGACACTGCAGCGATCCGGCCAGTAATAAAAGCGTGCCCTGTGTTGTGTGAACTACCGTAATAGGACGGTTTTAACTGTGAAAACATAGACCAACAGAGCTGATGGTCATGCAGTCCTGAACATGGAACTTCCAGATTGTCTTAATTTTAAGTAAATCCGCACCGCACTCGAAGTGCTAACAAGTGTTTAAATGTTGTTCACGGTAAAGTGATAACTTTTGAAATCAACCTTTTAAAAAAATTAACTGCCCATAACCACAAATATGCTCAATGACACACTATAATCAAGACATTTCGTTAAGTTTGCAGCGAATTAATGAAAATACTTCCAAAATTTGGTGTATAGTTGCGAATGTAATTTTTAACCCTTTCAGTGCCAAATTAATTCTTAAGCTCAAGTGTTGCGATCGTTAACTTTTTGTTTGTTTTTGCTGTTCGTATTTCAAGCGTGCTTCTTGCAACCAACGAAGAACGAGCTGCGTGTTTCCTGAAGTCGGCATCAACCATTCACAAATGAGAGATGCGGAAACTTCAAAAAATCGGATAACTCGCAATGCATACGCTCAAAACACCGTACAGTAACAATCATAATTATCTTTAATGTGCAAATTTACTCGATTATTGACACAGGGACTGAACGGGTTAAAGTTATGGCCGATGAAGTTAGTTCTTCATGTTTCACACACTTAAGAGAACGAATTTTCGTATTACTAACAAATTTAACATTCCTAAAAACTACACGGATTGTCTTGGATGAAGTGCGAATAAAATTACCAGGGCCGTGTAAATGTTAATTTTACATACGGTATAAATATACAAAGTGAGAAGACAAGTAGGTGCTAAACATGGCTTTCAAAGTACCCAATTAACCGTTAACAGTCAATAACTGATATTTGCTGGTAAATTTTGAGGAGTCGCTCTCGTGTGGCTAAAACGTCACACCGGCGACACTTCGAGAACAACCCCTGGCATGTCACACAGATCTGCGAGCACGTAGAGACGAGTAGTTCGGAGACCGCTGTAAGCAGTTATAACCGTCTTTAGCCTCTCTGCGTAGCCGTGCGAGGGTAACCTTCGACTTCGACTTCTGCCTTTTCGAGCGGTGCTATTGGTTGGCTGCAAACCGTCGTCAACCGGACCTTCTCAGTTCATAGGCGCCATGCCTAACTAATGTTAAAGGATCTCGAGGACTGGTAAAGATATTGCATCTAGCATAGTTTTATACGCTGTGTAAAAACGACGGGTTGTAACAGCGAGATCGCGTAGAGAAGTGAAAACTGAGAAGAAAATAAAACCAGTCGGTTTGTATTATGGCCAACCGTTTATTTTGCTGATTATTGTTCGTAAATACTTATTACGTGCTCTGCGTTCGTGTTTTGCATTCGCATTTGCATTTACCAAGTAGTTGCATGCAAATATCAGCGGCCCCATGAATGTAGCGTGTAATCGTGTGCAGTTACACAGAAGTGTTTCTATGAAAGCATTACTGTAAATGATGCACTGTAAAATTCCACATGGTGATACGTTGTGTAATAACAGAAGACTTTATTACACACCAGTACACAATACAAGCATAAGAACCGAACCAGTGGTCCACGATACAGGTTTACAACACTTTGTTAGACGAGCGAGTTTTGTACATCACATAAATAAATTTCGTGTGGGGAGAGAACCCAGAGCGAGGTGACACCCTCGTAACGACGGGCAATCAAACCCTAAGATGGAGCGACGCTGGAATGCAATGGCGGTGTATACGAGAACACCCCGAAAAAACCCGACGGCAAGCGAAATTGTCCAGCACGATTCCCACATGTGAAAATCTGGGACCGGCCCTGCCAGGAATTGACCCCGGTTCACCTAGGTAGGTGGCGAGTAGTCTAACCACTACAGCACCGCGGCCCCCTGTGAATCCAGGAAAGTGAATTTACAGCCATATATATTGCTAAAAAGGTAATATTTATATCAGGGGCACATGAACTGGATTTTTTCCAATACACGTTTGATTAATGATAAGTGTAAATACAACTTATTTATGTGTATTACAATTTCATCGTGCTATTTGGTTGAAGCAAAAATACTGTCGTTAGTCCCAACGCGTATATTTCACACGTGTTGCTATAATGAACAATAGTCAGAAAAAAGAGACAAACACGGACTATAAAAAAGGGGACAATAAACAGCGAACCATCTAATTATATTTTGATACAAGTGTTTTTGGATCATACTAACGGGAAGAGAAATGGCGATGCGCCGCATTTTCATTGAAGAGTATGACACGCTACAAGAAGTCATTCTAAATGCCTTTAATAGACTTCATTATCATTTATAGGTAAATAGGTAGGTAGGTAGGGCTTATAGCCTCGTCGACAGCGAAGTCATAGCAAGTTGCTCGGAGTAGAAGGAACGGGGAAGGAATCGGCCACGCCCCGTAGTAAGGAACCATCCCAGCATTCGTCTGGAGCGATTAAGGGAAACCACGGAAAGCTAAATCAGGATGGCCCTAGCCGGAGATCTAACCTGTGTCCTTCCGAATAAGAGTCCAGTGCTTTTAGACTGCGCCACCTTGTTCGGCCATTTGGTTCAGTCATGGCTACTGTCTTTAAGTCCAAACAAATATTATACTTAACACCTATACGAGTGACAGTTTGCCAGAAAGAAGGCGATAAATATATTTTTTCAAAAATAACCACAACGTATTGGACCATACTTTCAAGGAGCTAGATGGTGGGACGTCACATTTACATTGCCAAATACGTCGCGCTGCACTAAAGCATTGTGCATGCTTTGAATACGCGTCATTCTGAGACGAACGTCAGTCAACAATTATTGTAGGAATTACTTCAGGAAAACTGCTCATGGCCACCACGCTCACCTACACCTGAACCTGTGTGATTATTGTCTGCGTGGGTGCATGAAGGATAGCGAGTTCACANTGGCCGATGAAGTTAGTTCTTCATGTTTCACACACTTAAGAGAACGAATTTTCGTATTACTAACAAATTTAACATTTCTAAAAACTACACGGATTCTCTTGGATGAAGTGCGAATAAAATTACCAGGGCCGTGTAAATGTTAATTTTACATACGGTATAAGGATACAAAGTGAGAAGAAAAGTAGGTGCTAAACATGGCTTTCAAAGTACCCAATTAACCGTTAACAGTCAATAACTGATATTTGCTGGTAAATTTTGAGGAGTCGCTCTCGTGTGGCTAAAACGTCACACCGGCGACACTTCGAGAACAACCCCTGGCATGTCACACAGATCTGCGAGCACGTAGAGACAAGTAGTTTGGAGACCGCTGTAAGCAGTTATAACCGTCTTTAGCCTCTCTGCGTAGCCGTGCGAGGTTAACCTTCGACTTCGACTTCTGCCTTTTCGAGCGGTGCTATTGGTTGGCTGCAAACCGTAGTCAACCGGGCCTTCTCAGTTCATATGCGCCATGCCTGACTAATGATAAAGGATCTCGAGGACTGGTAAAGATATCGCATCTAGCATAGTTTTATAAGCTGTGTGTAAAAACGACGGGTTGTAACAGTGTGATTGCGTAGAGAAGTGAAAACTGAGAAGAAAATAAACCAGTCAGTTTGTATTATGGTCAACCGTTTATTCCGCTGATTCATGTTCGTAAGTACTTATTACGTGCTCTGCGTTCGTGTTTTGCATTTGCATTCGCATTTACCAAGTAGTTGCATGCAAATATCTGCGGCTCCATGAATGTAGCGTGTAATCGTGTGCGGAGCACCGCACCAGTTACACAGAAGTGTTTTTTATGAAAACAGTACTGTAAATGATGCAGTGTAAAATTCCACATGGTGATACGTTGTGTAATAACAGAAGACTTTATTACACACCAGTATACAGTAAAAGCATAAGAACCAAACTAGCGGTCCACGATACAGGTTTACAATACTTTGTTAGACGAGCGAGTTTTGTACATCATATAAATAAATTTCGTGTGGGGAGTGCACCCAGGACCAGGTGACACCCTCTTAACGATGGGCAATGAAACCCCAGGATGGAGCGACGCTGGAATGCAATGGCTGTGTATACGAGAACACCCCGAAAAAACCCGACGGCAAGCTGAATCGTCCAGCAAGATTCCCACATGCGAAAATCTGGGAGCGGCCCTATCGGGAATCGACCCGGTCCGCCTAGGTAGGTGGCGACTAGTCTAACCACTACAGCACCGCGGCCCCCTGTGAATCCAAGAAAGTGGATTTACAGTTATATATATTGCTGAAAAAGTAATATTTATTTCAGGGGCACATGAACTCGATTTTTTTTCAATACACGTTACATTAAGGATAAGTGTAAATACAACATATTTATGTGTATTACAATTTCATCGTGCTATTTGGTTGAAGCACAAATACTGTCGTTAGTCCCAATGCATATATTTCACACGTGTTGCTATAATGAACAATAGTCAGAAAGAAGAGACAAAAACGGGCTGTACAAAAAGGGGACAATAAACATCGGTCCATCTAATTATATTTTGTTACTAGTGTTATTGGATCACACTAAAGGGAAGAGAAATGGCGATGCGTTTTCATTGAAGAGTATGACACGCTACAAGAAGTAATTCTTAATACCTTTAATAGACTTCATTATCATGCATAGGTAAATAGGTAGATAAGTAGGGCTTATAGCCTCGCCGACAGCGAGGTCATAGGAGCAAGTTGCTCAGAGTAGAAGGAACAGGGTAGGAATCGGCCACGCCCCGTTGTACGGAACCATCCCAGCATTCGTCTGAAGCGATTTAGGGAAACCACGGAAAGCTAAATCAGGATGGCCCTAGCCTAAGATGTAGTCTGTGTCCTCCCGAATAAGAGTCGAGTGGTTTAAGACTGCACCACCTTGTTCGGCCATTTGGTTCAGTCATGGCTACTGTCTTTAAAGTCAAACAAATATTATACTTTACACCCATACGAGTGACAGCTGCCAGAAAGAAGGCGATAGATAGGTTTTCCAAAAATAACCGCATTATATTGGATCAGACTACAGAGGAGCGGGATGATGGGACGTCACATTTCCACTGACAAATACGTCGCGCTGCACTGAAGCACTGTGCATGCTTTGAATACGCGTCATTCTGAGACGAACGCCAGTCAACAATTATTGTAGGAATTACTTCAGGAAAACTGCTCACGGCCACCACGCTCACCTACACCTGAACCTGTGTGATTATTGTCTGCGTGGGTGCATGAAGGATAGCGAGTTCGCAAGTTCTACGGGTGGATGCGGGAACCTACTGCTGGTGGCTTCAGCACAGCTTAAGCCACTTACACAGTAATAAAATAATGCACAGTTTTCTGTAAGAATTCCATGCATCGTTTGCGTAAAATTAATTACATCTGAGCCTTTTCGGGAGTCGTTCGAAAACAACACATTTTCTATGTAGTGCGTAAAGGGAACTTTGAAATATTTTCATTGCTGCTGTCATTTTAGGTGCATGTGAAGATTTTTAAAACGCCAATGAATGTATGTCTATGTCTGTGGGGAAAGTAGCTAAGACGTCTTTGGACCATGTCTCTCCGGGTTGGAGTCCTGGAAAAGTTGTATTTTACACGTGAATTTCCATTTGCATGTNACGTCTTTGGACCATGTCTCTCCGGGTTGGAGTCCTGGAAAAGTTGTATTTTACACGTGAATTTCCATTTGCATGTTTATTAGATTCCTGGCATATAATCATAAACATAAAAAAAAAATGAAATGCAAGAAACGAAAGATCCGCTAGATAATAATGCCGAAAAAAATTAACACGTACTCTAAANAAAAAAAAAAATGAAATGCAAGAAACGAAAGATCCGCTAGATAATAATGCCGAAAAAAATTAACACGTACTCTAAAACTAGCATAAACTTAACGGACCACCAGGTCAACGCCGTTAAGCAATAACTCAGGAAATAAAACAAATAAATGCATTTGATGTGAGTGAGATACAATGGTTTTGAACTTGTTCTGGCGTATCGAGTGTTGACGAAGTTGACCACTTGAACTCTCGGGATTATTATTTATACATATTAACGAATTTTAGAAACTGTGAAATTATTTGGAAAGTAAATACATCGTCAATTTGCTTATTTTTACACTTATATGCTTAACAAAACAGAAAGTAAAAGAAATAATTTTAATATGCCANACATCGTCAATTTGCTTATTTTTACACTTATATGCTTAACAAAACAGAAAGTAAAAGAAATAATTTTAATATGCCACCAATATTTACTTAGCACATGTAATTCACCGTTCAAACATGGTACTACTTCCACTCCGACGTTGACAACTTACCAGTCAGTGTACTCGTTACGATATATGCAGGTAGGGGCAGTGACATTTTTCACAGGTTGATTTTAAAAGCGTTCAATAAACTGTGAACAGCCTACAGAGTGGATGATTCCCTAATTCTGGAACCCATCCTTCTCTTCTACCATTTGTGCATCGAAAAAGAAGACAACATTAACAAATAAAAAAAATAAAACACTGTAATAATCCAGAGCACTGTAGTTTCGGTATTCCGAAATGCAACATGTAGAAAATGTCGTGTTTTAATATCAGGGTTTGCTTACAGAAGTCAAAACACGTCAATTTGTATTATGGTTAACAAATTGGTTACAGTGTATGATCATGTAAGGAACACTGCAACCACTACACAAAGAAACTGTTGAAACCTAATTTTTAGGCCACTTGCAGGGACACGTTTGCATGGCGCATGGCAACGAATGAGCGGAAGACACTTTGAACATCTAATGCGAATCCTTTCGTCGAACAAAACGCTGTGGACCCCTATTGTGAACTGCTAGNAGGAAGACACTTTGAACATCTAATGCGAATCCTTTCGTCGAACAAAACGCTGTGGACCCCTATTGTGAACTGCTAGTTTGGTTCTTGTGCTTTTACTGTGGAATGGCGTGTATTGATTTGTGCCGTCTTTACATGATGTATCACGTTTAGAAGTTTACAATGCATCATTTACTGCCTTCATCACAGCACTACTGTAAAGCTGGTGTGGTGCCCCACACACGATTATATACGCTAGATTCATGGAGCCGCTGAGAACAAACTGTTAGCCATAATAAAATAGAAACTGTGTAAATTCTTTTTAGATTTCATTAGTCTACGGAACACCGGTGTTACAATCCGCCATTTTGTACACCGTATATAGGAAGTACATGTCTAAGAAAATCTTCGAGCATTTTGCCTGACACTTNTACAATCCGCCATTTTGTACACCGTATATAGGAAGTACATGTCTAAGAAAATCTTCGAGCATTTTGCCTGACACTTTTTTTCTACGAAACATGGCAGCCAACATTACAAATAAAGTTTTCTCGTTTTTGGATTGAAGTTTTACCATAGAATCCCAAGGTTGAAACTCGATTGTATTTCAAGAACTTAATTACGGACAGAAAATTAACGAAAATAATGTTCGTGGTCCTAAAAGAAGTACATACTTCTTATCAGCTGCTACCAGCAAAACAGAAGAAGCATTTCCCAAAAAAAAACTTATTCTCAGCAGCAACAACGAACGGAGTTAGTTTGAAACCCAGCTGACGCGCGTGCGCACTTAATGCCACTCTTGCGCTCGTGTGACATGTCCGTCCCACCGCTGCGAACGCCGTGCGTCCACGCTCGGACGGGACTAATACAACGCACACACGCGGCAAAGAGACAATGCTCTCGGGTACCTTCATTAGAAGAATGCACAGGGGTGTCCAGGCCGAATACAGTGTGAGCCTCGCCAACAGGTTAGTGGTCGAGCTATGACGGTAGGTATAGTGAAATCCAAATGAGAAAATAATGCGCAGAAGTCAAAAACGCGTCATGCGAGTCGGGAGAGTCCATCGCCGCTGCACGAAGGGGTAGGATTGTTCAGTTCAATAGTGACAGTGGCCGAAAGCGGTTGGGCGAGAGCTGCTCCGCGTGAGCATATTATCTGTCGAGAAAACGTAAGTCGCGTAGCACGGCATTTAACAGTCTGGTACTAGAGAGCGACGTTGTCTGTTTGGTGTGTACAGCTCCAGTAGTGTCACGTGGCTTCCCTCCCTCCAGCGGCGAGCATTCCGGAGAACCCTCTCCTAAACTGCCACCCCTACGTTCCCTCCCACAAAGATGTGCGAAAATTATTTTCTCATTTGAATTCTATTATAAGTCTAAACGTCTCGTCGACAAAGAGGTTATTATAGACGGAGCAAGGTGTCTCAGAGAAGCAAAAAAANCTATTATAAGTCTAAACGTCTCGTCGACAAAGAGGTTATTATAGACGGAGCAAGGTGTCTCAGAGAAGCAAAAAAAGGAGAGGAATCGGCCATGGCCTTTAGCAAGGAGTCATCCCATCATTCGCACGGAGTAGTTTCGGGAAANCAAAAAAAGGAGAGGAATCGGCCATGGCCTTTAGCAAGGAGTCATCCCATCATTCGCACGGAGTAGTTTCGGGAAACAATGGAAAACCGAAATAAGGATGGCCGGACCAGAATTAGAACCCAAGTCTTTCCGAATACGAGTCCGGAGATTTATTTTGGGCCACGTCGCTCGGTAGGTCGAGCTAGGTTATGGCTTTAGTAACCGTTCATAGAGAGCTCAGTAACGCGAGAGCATCACTAGCCCGACATAGCGGTGTAGACGATATTCTTATAGGCAGGCGACCACTACACTTCGTTTTATCGCAACTACTACCTTTCTGGTTGTTTCCAGGACGTAAATTGACTAACGATAAGCGGGGAGGGTAACAATACATGTCACTAAGGCAATAAATCCTCGAGCGTGGGTACACTGAAAACAATCAGCAGTGAAGGACAACATAACAGTTCTGTAATCGGGTTTCAGGATTGCAGAAACAAAACTTCGTTACCAAAAACATAACTATCGGATAGTTTATTAAATTTATGTTTGTTTCAAGAGCAATCCAAATACTAGCAAAGTTTTTCTGTTTGAAGAAACTATTTGTTTTGTAACAAGAATATCTTGCTCTGTTCTAGGAACTAGGAACTATGCATATTGTTACAGTTAGTTCTGCTGCTATTTTATCTACGGTAATAGTACTTCGATGACAACAATAGCCCATTCGATTGCTGTCACTATATTAACAATATAGGTGGGTTGTGTGTACAAAAATTTGGTTCCTACAACAATTCGTTTTTTCAGCGGAACATCCAAAAATGTGAGAGGTTTCAGTGGTAGCACCAGAAGGCTCACGTCGTAACATGAAATGAGGCCCTTTGACGGAGCAAGCGACGTTTGGGGAAACTGGGAGGACTCCGAAATATCCCCCGAGTGGGAGGCCAGTACGCTGATCGCACGATCATCATGATCACGCCAGCAGGTGTCAAGACAAGTGTGCTCAAGACGTGGCATATTTGGAAGGTGCCTGAAGTGTAGTTATGCATGTACGTCGCCTACTATTTACATTCCTGTAATCCAGCCAACCAAAGCCGAGAAAGTAGGATTCAGTCTCATATTTACAATATGTGCCAATACAAATTCACAGCATGACCGTCTAGTTCTGCCGTAAAGTATATTACGGTGGTCAAGTCCTACACACGGGCTTCAGGCGGGATAACTCCCGGATTTTCGCATGTGGGAATCGTGCTGGACGGTGCCGCTTGCAGGCAGGTTTTCTCTGGGTGCTCCCGTTTCCCTTGCCATTGCATTCCAGCGCCGCTCCACCCTATAATTTCATTTTACGTCATTTCCGTGGATGACGGGCACCTACGGGTCCCAGCCTGACAGCGCGTCATTAGGAGGGTATCGTCTTGCCAAGGATGCACTCTCCACTCGAAATTTATATATTTTATGTACAGTATAAATCTCGCTCGTCTAACGAAGTATTGTAAACCTCTATTGTGGACCGCTAGCTCATTAAGACCGGAAGATCAATATACAGAACGGAGTACGTATTCAATGGCACATAACTTTCTATTTTGTCCAATGAAGAAAGTACCCCCTCCCCCTTTATCGACAAAGTGTATTCCCCATACAGTTGATGGCACTATTTATTTATCGCCCGTATTTAAACGTTACCCCTAACGGCTTTACGTAAAATCCGACCATCAGATGGAGAGCTAGTGGAATGTAGAAGTTGTAAAAGCGAGAGCATTCTTATATAAAACCCATTGACTATCGACAAATTTCGCTTTGAAAAGACCGAGACAAAAATTTCAAGACATAAAAGCTGTAGTGTCGGTCAAATTTCTGTCACGAGAAGGCATATAAATTAAGGTAAAATTTGTTTCTGACAGAGATGATTAAGTCTACTATTGAAAATCTCTGTTGGCCGTAGAGCCACAGTATGATGTGTTCTTCAGCGGTTTTACGATAACCTGTCTGCGAATACTAATAAAAGAGTAATTTCTACTTTTTTCACGCCCAAGGGATTTAAGTATGTTTGAAAAAAATTGTCGTACGAAGTCGCTAGTCGTGTTCACGTGTGTCACCTCCGGAAAAGCTATGTACGGATTCGCCCACTTTAAGCAAACTTCGAAAAGGTCAGTTCAAGGAGTTTCCTCGACTCTCCACTTATACCAGTTAATTATTTCCAGTTTTATGGCGTTACTTACTGTAAACATGTTACCATGAATGCCATGATAACTGATTAAGACAGGTTAAAATCTGTTGCGTATGAAAGCATCCGCTTTATACCGGCATCGCAATATGACTGTAAGGTATCAGTTTTGAACCTCGGATAAAGCATGGAGTTATGTATCGCTTTTGTATACAAGTTTAAANATATGACTGTAAGGTATCAGTTTTGAACCTCGGATAAAGCATGGAGTTATGTATCGCTTTTGTATACAAGTTTAAAAAAATTCAAGTATGTAAGCCACTCCTTCTTCCTCTGATTTGCAGCCTTTGTATAGCCAGATGTAAATGAGCCTAAACGCCATCGAATACACATTATCATGGTTAATAGAGCCTTGTATAAAATCTTTTGACTACAGATATCAAAGTTATTTTGAAAAATAAACTGTTTTATATTTACCAAAATAGTTTTTTTGGTGTCCACAAAATTATTTGGCCAAAATATACCTCACGGAATACTTTTTGATAAAGACAATTTTTTTTTGTCATTTTAGTGTTTAGTGGCAACACCAAAAGTATTTTTCTGGTTACCAATAAATTCAGTATGTTGGAAATTAATGATTTATTCGTTAGTAGCAGAAAAAATGTTAATGATGCTATTAGCAATACTGGTTTGTGGGATTTACAGAACTGTTTTGTGGGTCACAGGATATGGTACTTAGGTATGTTTTAACAATAATTTAAATTAAATTTAGGTATTGCAGGATTATAATCGAACTCAGGTCCTCTAGAAGGCAAACCTTGTGCAATACCACTGCGCCACCCCACTCGTTGAAAGCATGGACTTGGCCATTCACGTAAAGTACAAATAGTATGTGGTGCAAACGCCAAAACTTCAACATTTAATCACCTCGAGGAAAGTTTATTTTCTGGAATCTTTGCGACATTTACTTAATTGAAAGAAACTAATTATATGATCCATCCCAACTTTTAACAATATCCCTCATGAACTAGTTCGTAACGTCATGCAAGGAGACACAAGGACAAATATTGTGTCGTGGCCATGCAGGCAGGATTCAGCCACTTCCAACGCATGCGCAGAATATGATGAATGTATTATTGTAGTCGCAGCAACATTTTTTATTCTGAATGACATGCATACTACGTAAAGGAACCATACTTGTGTACTACACTATTCAATATGTTATGTGATAATTCCTATGCACATGTCTGGTTTAGGTTCTATACTAGTGTATTAAAGTTGCTAATATGGTATGTGATCATTCCCATGCATGCATTCTGGTAACAGTACCATACTAGTATAGTACCCCTGCTAACCTGGTCTGGAATTGTTCTTATAAAAGTGTCTGATAAATATACCTGAGTAGTATGGCATGATTTCTACACATCTGGAAATGTTACCATACATATGTACTGTAATGTTTACACTTGTGCATAGAAAAATCTCCATGCATGTGTTGGAATGTTCCAAGACTTCCTTATGGTAAATTTTCCATACATGTATAGATTAAAAGCTTCCAATACATAATTAGGAATCGTACCAATTTTTTTTTTACAGTGTTTTCTACCAACCAAATGTTTTCAGCAGCCAATTAATATTTAATAAATAAACAAATATAACAGTGAGCACAAAATGGCTTTACTCTTAGACAATATACGTGTTACTGTTCACCGCAATTGTTGTTTACCTGCAATGACATTACGTCTTGGAAGCATCAACCAAATAGTTTTTGTAACCACTAACAAATATTTTCTTTTTCAATGTACTTATTCACGGGACATGGGACTGTCAAAATTTAAGAGTAAAACATGTGGGCAAGTCAGGAAAAGTCACATTCGTCCTGAAATGCTCAGGACTGTACAATGTACGTTCCGAAAACATCAGACAAGACTGCGTTAAGATTTTCTCGGTACAATTGAATCTTAAAAAGCGTAAACATTAAATTATTTCAGCTGGACAAAAAATCCGTGGAGGTAATCTATCCAATCCCTCGATCAAAAACAGTTTCACGCCTGTCTTGGGTCATGGCGAACCTGCCTGAACGAACGCTTAAGACGAGAGTGATGATTAGAACAAACTCTACCCTTTAAATAAATGAAAACTTTGAGTCTGGTGACCTGTAACCTTGAAAACCAAAAGATCCAAAAAAAAATAATTCAAAACATTCTAATCTAAAAAAAATTATTATTTTTTAAATATATAAATATATTTAAAAAGTTTAAAACCTAAATAATAAATTAATAAAATTATTAAAAATTTATAATTATAAAGGTAATTTTAAAAATTTCATTTCCAGAGGTTCCCCNTCTCATTGGCTGATTGCTCCACCCCCTTCAGACCCACCCATGTTTCTCATTGGTTAATTTCCCCACCCCCTCCAAACCATAACAATGATTATAATTGGCTAATTGCCCCACCCCCTCCACCACTTACTCAAATTCGCTTCACCCCCACCCCTGATTCTTATTGGCTAATTGCTCGTTTGTTTTCGGAAACCTTCGTTCGACAAATTAGTAGCGTTCGCTCCACCTCCACCCAGGTTTCTCTTTGGCTAATTGCCCCACCCCCTCCAACCCTTCCCAATATATTTTAATGCCCAATTACTCATATTCGCTACACCCTCACCCATGATTCTCATCGGCTAATTACTCATATTCGTTATACTACCTCCAACCCAGCCTATGATTCTCATTGGCTAATTAGTCGGCACGCCTCCAATGTCTCTCATTGGTTAATTAAGTTCGCTTGACCAATTAGCCTGTAAATTACTCACATTCGCTCCACCATCTCCACCCCCACCATAAATTACTCAATTTCGTTCCACCCCCTTACCACCTCAACTTTACTCATTCCGCCGTATGCAGCGATCTTGGTGACTTTTTAGTTTGTCATTTGATTACATTTTCTGAAATTGTAATTACTAAATAATAATAATTTATTATTATAAAATAATTGTTTTTTCTTTATTTTTGTGTGTCGTATCCTTCTATCCCTCACAACTTTAAAGTGGTGTTATGAGCACTCGACTATTAACGGAAAGATCTGTGTATATAATGATAATAAATACTATAGTATAAATAAAGCATGGATATTTGACAGTAATTTATTCCATTTTTTTCATTCAAGGTTTTCCAAGGGCGAAGGGTCATCAACATCAACATGGCAGACGAGATAAACACTGGCCGACCTGGCGAGGGTCGACCGTGTCGGAAACTTAGTCTATCCACCTGTCATCGAACCCCGAACCTCCTACACAAACATCTTAAAATAATTTTTTCTAATAATGTTTTAATTTTTTTTTATTGTTTGGTATTTTATCATTTTCCTGCAATTTTTTAATTGTTTCAAAGTTATTCAAGGTCACGGGTACAGGGTCAAGGTAAAGCTCATGGGTCAAGTGTTGGAACTGTAGCATGGCATTGGTTATGATTGATAACTTGCAGAGGCTTGCAAATAACCTGCGTAGCTGTTGGACCTTTTCTTGCCAAAATCCGTCATGTATAGTATACTTTACCACAGTGTACGAGTGATATTCCCACAAAACCAAGGGTTTAGGATGAGTATCCACCATCGTGCCAGTGGCCATCACACATAACAATCGTGTAAGGGTGTATGTTGGTTAATGACAATGGTTTCGTGGAGGTTCAAACTATATTCCAATACAGTCTAAACACCTTTGCCTCCACAACGAGAGGTGGCATTCGAATGATGTTTGCACATTTTTAGCTCGAATGGGACAAAACATAGCTGTTGGCTCTCCACATAAACATGCCACTAAATAAAATGTAATGTTTGGCTCGAACGCAGCCTTGCAAAACGGACCCAATTCAATGAAAGGAAGGTATTCGAATC
The DNA here is from genome assembly GCA_002778355.1 of Clitarchus hookeri. Classification (NCBI taxonomy): domain Eukaryota; kingdom Metazoa; phylum Arthropoda; class Insecta; order Phasmatodea; family Phasmatidae; genus Clitarchus; species Clitarchus hookeri. The sequence continues at coordinate 81,463 of NQII01005719.1, read as the reverse complement.
GAACTGCAAGATATCAAAATACTGTAAAACCGCATACTGTAAATATACGTCACGAGAAAGTATTAAAACAGCATATTTCGTGGTAAATATAAACGAAAAATCAATCACCATGTGCCCCTTCCCCTCTAAACAACATGGTTCCCCCTCAGCAAAGCATTTGTTTAAAATTCATGCTGGTGGATCAAATCATGTGCCGTGTACGGATGCGTTATGCAGCTTTCTTTATAGCAACAATGACTCGAAAAACCCAAAAACAGTTTTTACACCACTTCGCTACCCCCCGCGGTATGTGATATGCACATTGAATAATCCCGTGCAATCCCCCTCACCTAGGCATACACGCTTGAGAACTCCCCGAGCTGTGGTTTTGGGGGAAGGTGATTGACACTGTTCTCTAAAGGTACAATTTCCTAATAAATCAATACACTGTAATGATTAAGAGTTCAAGAAAAATCTCTAGTTTTATTATTGCTTTAAAACAAGTTAATTGCCACACAAGTTCTCGAGACAACTCCCTCCCGTTCCTGTACGTAGATTACGTATAGTTCGCGCCGTGGGGGGGGTGGGGAGATAATCTGCTTCGTACTTGCTGGGTGATTCTAGATATTCGTAGCACTCGCGGAACACTACTCAGGGTCCTTCACACACGCTGGATGACTGTACTTATCTGTCCTGTTGTGCTGGTAGTTGATCCTGCAGTTGAGATCTGGTGAACTGGAAACTGGCAGGCCGCTGCGTCCGATGTCGGCTGGCTCTGCCGGAATCGCGCCGCGTCTTCGGACTCTCGTAGGCTGCCCGTCGTTGGCGACCCGCTCCGCGCTCGTCGACGCCCGTCCGCTGACTGACTCGTTTCCTCGGACTGCTCTCGTTTTGTAGCCTCCCTCGCCATATTCAAACTGCCTCGTCTGCACGTGTTCCGGGGAGTAATAAACAAGTGTCTGGGGCTCGGGCTGCCCATCATGGACCTTCGGTTCTGGTATGGCCGTTTCATTGTCTCGTTCTGCACGTGCTTACTTGGCGGGTGGCCTTTGGATCAGTGCCCACACTGGTCCATCCCTTGTCCCCGGATATGCTGCTATTCTTCTCGTACACCCGCTAAAAGCTTTTCTTGGTTTTATTGCGGTGAAGCCCGGGGTCGTGGGACCTCGGCGTATCTTGGGGCGGCTGCCCAGTGTAGCTGTGTTCGTGCCCTGGTGGCTTCCGTTGCCTCCGGATGCCGCCTGCACGTGCAGAAAACTTGGGTGGCCCGTCTTTGCAGCTGTGAGGCGCGGGATCCTTTATTTGGACACGTTCTCCGCCCTTAATATTTATTGGTGTAGACCGTCGGCAGGCTTCGCTAGCACGTGTGTTCTGGCGGCCAAAAATGCCTGGACGCGGGGAGCGTCACGCTCATAATTAAAAACATTTCCTCCCAAGTTTAAAATCAGTACATTAAGAAATTCAGGCAGCGGGGAAAAAAATACACATATGGTTACTACACGTGCGGCGATTTTTCTAGCACCCAATGTCAGCAATATATAAAACTCTTTATATGCATAAATAATGCACGTATAGTAAGTTTTGCAGGGGGAAAATTTTATACCGTGAGGAGATGATATCGTATGGGTACACACACCAAAAATACAAAATTACAAAAACAACTGTTGCCTTTGGCAAACAAATTTTCAGTATTTTCATGCATTCATGCGCTCGCCCCATTAAGCGATATATACGACCCGAGATAAACCTCCCCCCGCTCACCCTTTTAAGAGTTATCAACACACTGCTACGTGATTTTAGACGAATGAAAAGTGACATGCGAACATGGTTATGTATATGTGTGTGGCCTCTACGCCAGCAGCTGTCAATAATATTCACTCTTTATGAATTACGCAAACTAAAACGCAGTTTTTTTCCCGAGATGCTAGTCCCACATGCAGATTTATACCTCAATACAAATTCCAGTAGACACGCGCATACAGCTCTTACTCGCCACCCTTTAACCTAGTCGAGACATACACATAAGGAAATACTTCACAAGTGCGAAAAATATTAGAGCATATTGCAGCCAGTGCATTTCGATGGTCATGAGATTGTAGAGTTATGTTAATACCTTTCGAATATTAATAAATTAATTCTATGTACAGATTTTTGGTAAATAAATACTGTCTCGAACCCTTCCTTTGTTTATTTTTTTGTATAAAAAACCAATGTGAAATTTTTTATTAATTCCGGCGAAACCTAAGATACTTTCTAATGTTCTGAAACTACGAAATAAGAGAAAAAAAAGGTGCAATATCCACTTCGTCATACGTCAAACACACACACACACACTCATACGCGGAGAGAGAGAGAGAGAGAGAGAGAGAGAGAGAGAGAGAGAGAGACTGATAGACGCATTAAAAAAATATTAAGTCAACCCCTACTTAAAGAAATGGATAGGAGTATCATTACAGAAGTAAGCGAGTCTGAGCTCGTGCACACGTCCAGCCGCGCTGCACCAGGTGTTGAATTGGACTTTACCCTAGCACACTTACTGCCGCGCCAAAGAGCTGCCGGTCGGTCATGGATTGGGGTTGGGGAGGGGGCTTGTCGCTCCAGCAGCTTGTTTCATTTCTCACACACGCCAAATTTAATTCATAGTATAATAAACACAGATATCTGCACGCACAAGTCAACACCAGGGGATACCCATGTTTAAGGAGTCGTGGGTTCGATTCTCGACTCGCCTGACCAGAATTTCTATTTTGAAAATTATTCCCGGTGAATGCCGGGATGGTTTCTTGGCCAAGTCCTTACTTGTTCCCACTTGCCTTAGCAACTAGCTCCATCTCAAAATAGTATAAAATTAACTTATATTATTATTATTATTATTATTATTATTATTGATTGCACACCACCTATAAAATATATACTCCCGATATTATTTTACGAGAATCTAATACAGTCACGAATAAAAAATATTGACATGTGTTCATTATAAGAGGAAAGGTGTTGCGCCATTTTCTCTCGCATCGAATCCGCAGCAAAAAAAAAAAATTCGCAACACGTAATGCAGTCAAATGTGTATGAATTATCTTTTAAAAAAATTGCTATATTGAGCACAAAGATTTATTGTGTATCAGCAATTCCTTCCATTTTTCAGGCATACCGAGATACCATTTGCATTTTACAGATATTTAAAGCTACCAATTGCCCACGATTCGTTGTTGGCCAGTCAGACAACTATAGGAATATAAACCGAATCGGATCATTATTATTCTCTTCGTAATACAACGAACGAGTCCTTTCATCGGCTGATGCATATACTTAAAAAAATATTTCCATTCCAACGTGCACAGTGGTCAATGAATGTTAAACCATTTGCCTGCCATCCGGAGTGGGGGGAGAGACTGACAGAATATTCGACCCGCTCACATCTGCAAATACGAGTGCAAACCTCATTTCATGAATTAAATATTTAAATATTTGAGGTCACGGGCACAAAGTCATTGTAAAGGTTATGTGTCAAGGTCAGCCAGATCCAATATTGGCGCCAACCGACCGGGATGACAGAGTATAATGTCAACCGGCCCGGTGCCTGGTGCCTACTCCCCATTCCCTTATGCCAGAACGCAAATAATTATACTACTGATGGTGAATAACTGGTAGGGTTAAAGTGGTGTGGTGAGGGATAACGGAATAAATATTTTTTAAATGGTAATTTAATTAGCATTAAAACGAAAAATTGTCATTGATCGATCTTAATTAAACTTCTTAATGCAAAAAAAAAAAACTTAATAATTTATGCATCTGGGAATACCGCTGATTGGAAAAATATTTCTTTAAAATTGAATGAAAAATTACAGATTTTCCTATGACTATAAATATGAGTGCCGACAGCTAACTTTGCGGCTAAATCGTCAGAATGAGCGGGCACCGACAGCTCGTCTGGCAGTGAAATCGAGAAATTAATGCCACCTACTAGTTGAAAATAGAATCTAACATGGATGGTGCCAACCGCACCACCTATACTTTAAAAAACATAATCAAATATGGCTGCTGTCTGGTGGCTAAATCGGCAGCTTGCCTGGTTACGAAATCGAGAAAAGAGCGCCACCTAGGTATTGAAAATGTAAACAAATGACCTTTAAAAAATACCACCAAGTTGCTGCATACGGCGGAATGAACAAAGGTGAGGTGGTATAGGGGTCGAACGAAATTGAGTAATTGAGGGTGGGGGCGGAGAGGGTGGAGCGAATAAGAGTAATTGAACGACTAATTGGTCAAGCGAACGTAATTAACCAAAGAGGAACATTGGCGGAGCAATTATCCAATGAGAAACATGTGTAGAGGTGGAGCTAATACGACTAATTGGTCAAATAAAGGTCGGTAATTGGCAGGGGCAATTGGGCAATTCAATTCATTGGAAGGGTAGAGTGAAGGAGATTTCAGTGGAACGAGTGGTGGGCGTGTTTCTGGGGATACCTCCGGTAACGTTAGTTTTTTAAATACAATTTTTAATAATAAATTTTAATAATATAAATAAGTTAATATTTTTAAAATAATTTTTAATAATTTTTTATTCATTTTTTATTATTATTTGTGGATTTTTTGTGATTTTTGGGTTTTGAAGGTTAAAGGTCACCGGAGTGAAACGTCAAAGGTCACCAACATCCAACATGGCGGACAAGATTGCCTCCTGCGACCGGCATGACAGAGCATGAAGAGCTCCGATCTCCGGTCCCAGGACCCGATGTGCCAAGACATACTAAATCGTTCTACTGGTGTGTTGGTAAAACCTAGTAATAAATAGTTCTTATGCAAAATATTATTACACTGAGTCGTTGGCTCTCTGGTGTACTTTTCTAGACCACCTTAAGCTTTGTTTGCATGAGGCGGGGGAGTATCCTGGTACTGGAACTTTGGCAGGGCTCCAGAAAAGTTGAAACCATCATCACTACGTGTTACGAGGCATAAGAGAACGGAGGACCCGATGAACGTACCTGGGGGTGGCCCGGCACATGGGCCGATCGACCAAGTTTTCTGGACGTCTTTCTGAGCAGTGCGCCGATGACATTGTGCGGCGCTGGCGTGGTTGCTTGCTCCCCCTCGACACCCTCTGATTTTTCCCCTCCCTCCCCATCAGCTGGAGACTGCTTGTGGCAACGTGACGTCACGAATAAATGACCATTCAACGGCAATGATGCTATGATTTGGTTTTCTGTGTTCCTCGAAAACGTTTGAGGGACTCTGGAGTTGAGGCGACGACAGGAGAGAATTTGAAGGCAGAACTACATGTTACTAAATTTATACAGGTGGGAGGGGGGAGGGAGGTGTCAGGTCTTAAGGAATATAGTTCCAGTTTTTTTTTTAAGCTGGGATTTTAATCAACCGAATTGTTCTATCAGCATTAAAGAAGAAATAAATGTTTGTATTTTGTCAGTTTTAAATTTTGTAATTTCTTATGGCAAAAAAAAATTCTATCATGTTATTATCATTTGGGAATGTGATCGCAGTTTTTATAACGCTGTCCATAGGTTTTCACTTGAATTTGTTGTTGTACATTTGATATATCATTGCAAATTTATATGGCAATGTCAAGTATTAATACTTTTGGGGTAAGTTCAGTTTTATAGGTTATTACATCGGCAAGTCACAAGATAAGGTAGACTATGTTTAATTCTTTCCAAACAACGGTCGCAATGTCTGGGTGGTTAGAAAGTTTGCCTCCCACCAAAGCGAACCGGGTTCAATCCCCAGCCGGATCACTCCCGGATTTTCGCAAGTGCGAATCGTGCTGGATTATAACATTGGTCAGCAGGTTTTCTCAGGGATATCCCGTCCCCCCCCCCTTGCATTTCGGAGCCACTCCGTTCTCACCTCATTTCACTATCATCTGCTCTCAAGACCTCATTGTTAAGGGCCGCTCAAATCTCTCGACCCTTCCAAACATATTTTGTCCGATTGGTGTGTGTTTGTGGAAAAATAATCTTCCCGCAGATGCTCCCCCCGCCTCCCCAAATCGGGTCACATCTCACCTTCTTCCGTCGTTGTTCCTGTCTGATAATCTGGTTCATTTATTACTTTATTTATTGGGCAAAATGGAAAGTCAGAGGACCCATTAAATGTCAATTTACGTATTGATTATACAGATATATTTTCTTTGTGTGTACTCATCAGTGCTTTTGCTGTTACCCAATAAGCAAACCACGGGGAGACTCACATACTAAAATGAAATTTCGAAGCAAGGTTTCCCCGAGACTCGAACCATAGCTATCTTGCCTACGATTACTGCATCAGTGAATGATAAAAGTACCAAAGTCTTCTATGTATACACAGAAAGTCCAAGGACGACCGGGCACCCATGAGTAAAATGGGCTCCTAACCACGTGTTTACATATTCAGTGTGCTATTCAGGGATCAGGCTTGAACCCCGCCTTTTGTTTGCGAACCTCGACGTGCAACATAACTGATGACCCTAAGGTAAATGTACAATATCAGTGGACGCTACAGTGACCTTGTCGTGCCAGGTCGTGTCGCAAGACCTGGATCAGACCACTACCCCTACCAGTCCGCCTCAGGTGCCCGACGTGCGGACCCCAAGACTTCTCCGACTCGCCACATCAAAGTCGTGCTGTCGGTGGTCCGGAGGGAGAAAAAATGTTGGTGTCGGTCGGTGGAGGAGTGCCATAAAGCGAGCCGCTTGTCTGATGAGGGTTGTTGCCGCGGGAGGGGATTAAAAGGGTGAGCTGGTAAGTGTGAAATTCCTGCCGCGCCTGGGTTGTGTCAATGCCTGGCCGCGGCACCCCTGGCGGCGGCCTGGGCGGTCGACGGCGACAGCCGCCGCACTGACGAGGCCGAGACAGCCGGGGCTCGTCGGCTGCTGGCAAGATGACAAGCACCGTCCGTCTCCCGTCGAGGAGCCAGCGACCTGAG
>NQII01005719.1:44433-74400 GCA_002778355.1 Clitarchus hookeri | reverse complement strand
CCTCGCTTCATCCTCATCGGCTCTCAAGACTTCGTCGTTAAGAAACGCCCAAACCCCTCTACTTCACTTCACAGCCAGTTCAAGGTGGCAACTTTTATTGAGCCCCAGTCACATTGTCAAATATTTTCCGTCAAACTGCTTACAATAAGTTTGGTCACATCAAGTTGGAAGGTTGTGACGTCACCGAGACCTACAAAAAGAAGTCATATTTGTCAGAGAAACATATTGGATGGCTTCAGTTTTCATGAAACCTTTTGTATATTGTTTGACGAGTTCAGCTAATCAGAATAATGCACATGATAAACGGTTATTTCCAACCTCGATGAACTGACATAACTGATGAAATGACATTATGTAATGGAAACAATTAATTTATATACGCTCTAAGATATTGTTTGCAATTTACCACATTAGTGTGTATGTATGGTGGGAAAACGCATGTGGTACAATTATTTTCCCTACATCCATGGTAGAAAACAGGCAAATGCGTAAGAAAATTTCCATCTTTATATATTAGTGTTACTAAAAGTTCCTACATTTGTATTCTGATATGTAGTAATATTTCCATTTAATGTATGGGTTAAAAACTTCCAATAGACTTTAGGAAGTTTGCCAGAAACTTTTTATAGTGAAAAGGACACTAATGATGTTGGAAGTGTAAATTGAATGAAAATAGTACAAAATCAAAGGCATTTATTTTCATCGTATAGCAAATACTAATTCAAGATGAGTAAAAAAATTTGAAATTAAATTTTGATGTTAAAATGAATCACAAAAATGTTTATACTCGTTTCTTTAATGAGCTGCATGGCAAAATAGAATTATCCCGCTGTGTAAATTATGTTTAAGTAAAAATCTGAATAAATACATCAAGAACGCTTTGATAGTATGAAATATTTTCAACCACATTCAAGGTTATTTGACTTCATTAGTTTTGTGGCGAAATTTGAAGNCGCTTTGATAGTATGAAATATTTTCAACCACATTCAAGGTTATTTGACTTCATTAGTTTTGTGGCGAAATTTGAAGGCTGTATTAGAATAAGAAAATTTAACAGTGTGACGGGGGCTTAAATCCGCCTGTTCACGTACTTGGAAGGAATTATTGGCTGCCTTACTATCTCACGAGAAATCCGAAGAAACCCAAAAATTGCGCAGTTTTTCGAAGACAAGCTAGACTTGACATACATGTACACTAGGCTATCTTTTTCTATTGGATCGTAATTTATGATACACTCCCTGAACGAATTCGAGCCAACAAATAACCTGGAAGAAAAAGAGGACCGAATCCTGTGCTGTTTGGTCTGGGGTAAAACTGGAGCATAAGCCTATGAACATCTAACTAATGTTTGAGTACACGAAGGATTGTGGAGTTCAGCTTGTTGTCGGATAAATATGTGAAGTTTCCGGGTCTCTAGCAGTCAGCTGCCATAATTGTAACACACACTTTTCGAGCAGTACTAATGAGTAATTATTGACATATAATTTTTATATTTAACAAGTTCATTACTATTCGCCAAAGAATTTATTTTATTTTGAGCTAGTAATATTCATCTTGTTTTAACAGTATTTTTATTTTGGCAGCATATTTATAAGTCTTTCTATTTTTACGTTGTGTGCGTGTACTTGCAAGGCCATATGACTCTATGCATTGTTTAACGTTGGGGCAATTTTAAGTGGCAGTACATATGAATTTAAATTGTAACACTCGTGATTGGCCAGTGCTCAAATAGCATTCCTAAGTTAAGTTTTCAACGAAGAAGACGGATATCTTGTTTCGCGACGTCAAGCAGCCAGCCCGGGTGAGCTGTGCACTAGGTGTTACATTCAGATTTTTTATTAGGGAGGTCCGAGTTCACACCCCTGAAATAGTAGGCCGTCTACTAGAGACGAAGACGCGAGGTGTTTAAAGCAATAGGTAGGCCTGTATTAGCCCTTTCCGCGTAGCTTTCAGAGAGGTTAGCTAGAACTCGTGAGACATCCTTTAAGGTGCCATTGAACTTTATGTTGGCATCGTAAGCCGTATGCTTACATATAGGGAATGCGTCACTCAGGGCTGCTGCGCATCCAGAGAGATGCCCCGTTGGCGTACCTGATCTTCGAGAACTTTAAGATCATCGAAATTCTACGTCTGAACACTAATTCCAGGTAAGAAATTCCAAATAAAGTTTTTACCTAACACCGTTCATACGACCTTCTAGAATATGTTCACCCCGCCATGTTGTTTTTCGTACGTACACGACTTTTCCAACATTTTACTGCGGCAAACCTGAACTTAATCCTTTCTCTGCCGCTAGCTGATTGCAAACGTTTTATTTAAATTAATTACTTTTGAAGGAATTCTAAATAATTGACGTGATTTCTAAACATTTCCAAGTATTTTAATTTTTAACCATCACGAGGGCACTGGTGTTTCAAAGGCCACCAACCTAAGTAGAAATATTTCAATTATATAGTTAATAATTTTGGAGCCATAAAAATCTGCTAATTTGTATTGCCATATGGATGAACTATTTCCTTCTTCTGGGAGAAGTCAGGTTATTCAGAGTATAATTAAACCTCCAGATATTTTTCAAACAGTCTCCCATTGTTACCATTTGATAGTAGTAATAAGTTTTCTCCATGTGTTCCTGTTTGTATATGTGTTTATTTTGTCCCCAAGTTTTTTTACTTCTAAACTGCTGTGTTTCTGGGTGTACAAACGAAACATGTTACTTCCGAACGGTAACATAAAGTGTGTGTGTATTCCTACTTACATTCTGGACGGGGCCGGGCAAAAGTAAATCGAAAGACTGCCTTCAATCGTCACTAAGGTGAACCTAATTTTCAATTCTCCCACTGTGTTCCGTTATCAAAGACTCAAGGGGGCCATAATTCTGATTTTCAGTAAGCACACCAATTCAGTACTCAGGTTGAACGATCGTGACTGCGCAGTTAGGGATTACACTCTACCCAGAAAATTCGTTGCACGTGCTACAGCTTTTACGACGTCATACTCATATACACATAGATGTACAGAACCCCGTTTCTCCCTCATATCATTATTATTATTTTCCATTATATTTTGTGTATCCCATTGTTGTATACTGCTGTGGGTGAGTAAGAGGATGTCGTTGCGTTTCATTAAATTTTTACACTACACGTTACAGAATCATGCCCCTTTCACTTTCACACTATTAAAACCTATGTAAAGATATTAGTTAACGTATTTTTAACGCACAGAATTTATTACACTTGAAATAAAAAATACTAATACTCACTCTTTTCTGTATGATATAAGGGTTCTTTCTGCCTATCAAGCCTGAGTACAAAATGTTTAAATGGAGAATCAAAGGTTTAAAAATTCCTTCTGAAAGCATTAATTGTAAAGATAATTGCTTCAAACATAAAAAAGAAATAATCCACGCAAATGTATTATATATGTACATATATGTTCTTTTTTTTTTNTAATTGTAAAGATAATTGCTTCAAACATAAAAAAGAAATAATCCACGCAAATGTATTATATATGTACATATATGTTCATTTTTTTAAATGTAAATTTAACAGTTAAATTTGGTTCCCTAATGTGCCAAGTATTGCATAAGAAATGCCACGTGGAATGATTTTTGTGTGAAACTGTTATCTTTAAAATTGATACGCTCAGAGGGAATTTCTTTAACATTGATTCCGCATTCAAACTCTGTAACTGCAGGTTTTTCAAAGACGTGGTGACGACACTCCAGCATGTCCCTCCGCGTCCGCCGTATTGCAGGATACTGGTTACCTGATGCATGCGCACAGAGTGGTTCAGTATTACAGAGCACTGATTGGCGTAAGCCGTTATTTTGAATTGCTGCGTTTAACCTTCAAAATGATGAAAAACTGTCGGAGCTATTTCCTGCCGCAATCACACTGTGAACCAACTAACCAGTTGTCAATCTAAAAGCATTGAGCTTCCCAACCTGAGTAGAATAAATCTCAGTTGTGCTGAGGTAATTTGTATGTTTAATTTGTTTTGCACAGGAATGCATTTGTGGCGATAAGTCTTGCCTATGTTATAAAGGAAAGTGGGATGTTCAGAACTCAAACCATTAGTGTTGTGTTTTTCTTGGCGATAACCAAGCATTTTAACTGTTATTTTTAGGTAGTTTTGAAAAATTTTGGATTCGAAACTCTGAGGTATCGAAAGCAAGTACGAAAGAATATTCCCTAATTGAGGGCTACGATGTTATCTGCTAATATTTGTTCTAGCGTATGTGGTGGGAATAACTACTAAAGCTGCTCTTAAAAAGAAATAAGTGGTAGCTGAAGAAATTCTGGAGAACTACCATTATTTTCTTTCCAAATACACAAATATAAATCAATAAAAAGCTACAGAAAAAAAAAACAAAAAAATATGCGCTGTCGCATTACATGGTTTAAATAACTAATTTATGAATAGCAGTAATCAGCTAAATTTTATTTAATGAACCATGCCACTCTCTCATTGGAAGTTTCGGTTTGAATCCCTCTCAAGACAACCGATATGTTGGTTTTCTTTCAATATAAACTTACATCAGTGTAGCGCATAGGCCACCTTCACACAAGCACTTTTGTATAGGACACCAAGGCCCCCTTCTCCACCAGGCATTCTATTTGTAGAATGCATCAATAAACTTTCAATGTTTACTTTCATGGGTAACACGGAATTCTTTTCCTATAAATTCATACATTTCTCTACGTTTTCGGTTTTGTTCACTGAAGTGCAAATGGTTTCACTTTTTTTAGTTCTTCTAATGAAGTGCTGTTAGATTAAACTGTGACACTTTGTACTGCATTTTTCGGAGGTAGGTCTCCAAATACAACAAAAGTCTGCTGGCACGTGTTTATCTGTTTCACCATGAAGGTGGAACAAGCATATAAAGGCATGCGTGGTGGGGCTGCGGTGGTGTAGTATAGTCACACTACTCACCTACTACCAAGGCGAACCTTATTCGATTCCCGGGGAGGGCTCACCCAGATTTTCGCAAGTGGGAAATGTGGCGGACGTTGATGTTGGTCGGCGCGTTTTGTCGGGGCACTTCCGTTACCCCCACACTTGCATTTTGCCACTTATCCTCGTTTCGCCCTCACTGGGGCTTAAGACCGCTATGTGACTTTCCGAAGTTCCTGTGATACATTCACGCCTATTGAAAAACCTCTTTGCTCGCGCCAACATTATCTCCGAAGGTGTGGACCTGCCTCGTGGAAGGGTTTGTAGCTGCCATCAATGCCACGGTCTTCCTTCTTCACGCAGTTAGGTCACCAGGGTCTAGGAACCCGTGAAATTTGTTTGGGGGAAGTTTTATTTGAAGTGCGTCCGCCGCTTCGTCCCGAGCAGCTAACGAACTAACGAAGGCCCCAAGGCCCTTTTCCATAGTACCCGGCCAGGCTTTATGGCGCCCATAAACCTGGCCAATACCAGAACCTTCCCGAACTGAGACGAGGGGACACTCGCAGCGCCTTGAAAAAAAATTCACCTGTTCCTGCGCTCTTCTACGGAACTGATACCTTTCAACGAGAGTAAGGTAACTTCTACTCTGGTTAGGAACAAAACGAGTTTTCTTATTGGAGAGTTTGGCATAGGGAAATTTTCCACCACTATATGCGCTGTGTTCTAAAGAGGTCACTTTTAATTAAAATTTTGAGCTATGTGAATAATAAAAGAGAAATATTTTACTTTGTTACGTAGTTATTTTATATTTGATTTATTATTTTTGCAATTATTTTTTATCGTAGAAAATAGAGAAAATAATGTACACATGCGACAGTAGCGCTTACCTAGTGACGAAAAATTGTAGTTACCAAACTAAAAGTATTAATCTTCCCAACCTGAGTTGAATAAACCTCAAGGCTCGGCTTCACGCCTAGCAGAAATTCTTCGTTTCGCGTCATAATTTTGGATAATACTAATTACAGACAATTAACGATTATAGAAAATTTACATTTTACGAATTATTTAATATTTTTGTGCGTAATTTTAATGGTTTGTTATCTGCTTCTTGCAGAAAATTCCAGAATATATATTTTTTTATCAATGAGTTATTGCCTGTTTTGCAAGCAGAAAATAACACACGGTGAAAATTATATACAAACTTATTAAACAACTAATAAATTGTAAATTTTCTATAAATAAACATTTTTAGTGATACCTCTGAAACTGAAAATATGACGTGAACACTAAGAATTTCTGCAAAAGGGGCGAAGCCGAGCCTTAACGAGAGTCGGACCGAGATTACGGCACACACCACTGCAGCAGTGATGAGGCGGAGGATCTTCGGAGAACTCTCTCGCAGGTAACTCTGCTTGTATCTAATCCATTTCAAGGTTGCAGCAGAGATAAGCCATATATTTGACAAGTGCCCAAAAGACAAAATTGCGTGGCGCTTCCTTCGATGTTGACGTGCACGTGCTCTGATTGGCTGCGTGAGGCTCACACTTACTACTGCATGCTGCGAAAGGTACTTTATTAGCTGGGCTGCCAGCTGACAAGTAATTACCATGCACTGATTGGCGAACGGCTGTCAAACATTTTAATGACCAGTGAGGCCATTTTGCTAGCGCGTGTAGCTGGATTTTGAAATAACTAGCGGCTGTTTCACCTCTGTATTCTTAAATCTGTGGACGAACGAGTGGTTCTGTAGTTATTGGGATATTCGAAATGCACTTCATTCAGTGAAACCTGCAAATAGAGAGCTTTTTGTTGATGTTGAAACAGCTGTCAAATGAGAGAAATGTTTTCTCGAACATCCTTATGAATACTAGATACTTGGCTGAACTGAATTTTCCCGGCCAAAGAATTGCGATGTGTGTGTGTGTGTGTGTGTGTGTTTGTGTGTGTGTGTGTGTTTGTGTGTGTGTGTGTGTTTTGTACTGCCAATTATCTGAAAAAGGTTGAATTTTAAAAATTTTCCCTTTAATTTGCACACAAATATAACAGGGCATTATGATGTTCATCGGTTGTAAGTCGTACATTTAATAAATAATCATTAATGACTCCAGTTGGAGTATGAATTCCGTATTTACACTCAAACAAAGTTGGCAGAATATTCATTCCAAAAGGCAATTTATCATTTTGTATTGTATTCTTAATTATACGTGTGTTCGATTAAATAAACATTTATTTCACATATTATTGTGGTTTTGCTTTATTAAATTGCCTCTACGGACATATTTAAGAGTATATTATTAATTTTTTTCAATTTTAATGCTGTTTTGTAAGTTTCCTCGTGCGCTTAATCTATGTTTTTTATATGAGTATTTTCATTTGCCCCAAAGTACCATTTAGTAAATTTCATACGGTATTATCTATAAGTATGCAAATGTTTACTTATCTCCGTTGCATGCTGTAACTAAGTGGGGATAACAATTTTAATTTTATCATTCGAGACCTGCATCTGTAAAAAAGTTCAGTGAATGGAAAGACTACCTGCGACCTTAAAAAGCAAAGATGAAATAAAACCGGTTACCAATGTAACTATAATTAGCCTAGTCTTATATTTATATGTATACAAGTAATTTTGATCAGATACCGAAAGACTTAGATGGAATTAACAAGTTTTTTTTAAATAAACTAATAAACAGAAAACATTTTTACAATGTTTTACAGTGATCGGTTTATTAGTTCTTGAGATACTACGTAAGATTATTTTAAAATATTTTTGTAGCATTATCTTCCAAAATGATGGAGTATTAAAGCTGTAATTTCTTTTAGTGCAATCAGTATATACATATGTCGCAACACCAAGATCGGCTTAAACCTGTTCTAAAAGGTGGGATGTAACACTACACAAAAAATGCCGCCGCTTTAGAAATGTGAGACTTGTTCATAAAAACGTTATAAACACTTTCACAGCACTGTTTTCTCGCAGGTATGATGTTAATCAACTGAGATGTTACTAACATATGATAATTAGGTTTAAATTACAGGTAACATCTTTCGACAAGTTTTACGGCCTCCGTCCTCCATCCTCTCACATTTCAACTGTACTTTGATGAGTAAGACAGTGAACGGAACTTTTTCCTCTTCTCGTTTCAAGCCATTTACTGTTCTTCAGTGCCTTACTCGGTATTTTACCGGTTTCCTCTGTAAAACCTGCCCCCCCCCCCCCAAAATAAGAAGTATTCCGGCTTTCATCAGTAAAGCATTTATCCGGATAACTTTTTATTGGTACTCGCAATTTTTCTATTCTTATAACTTACCAAAATCTCGAGTCTCTTGCTGATCGCAGTGGCGAACTCGGCCCAGACATTAGGAAGCGTTTATTTAATAAACATATTTTAAAGTTGCAAGAGAATGCTCTTTGTGTCAGTTATTCCTTCCAAATTATGTTATTATATCTGGTGTGTTCAGGCAGTCCACGAAAACATGGTATCATCCACGCCGCATGCATAACACAACGGTGATCGCACCGACCGAAGACTGTGGAGACTCGCCTTGTAGTTTCCGTGGCCTGTAGACAACTGAGTGCTGTAATGTTCATGTTGATCTGTTTCCACTTCAGCCCACCATTGGCATCGGTTCGTGCGTCATTCTCCCTTCTTCAGACGTTAACTCGATTCTCTTGCCACCTCTGGAGAACATCGTTAAAAAATCTCCTGCTTCTCCTCCTTTGCCAGTCTTTCAATTCGCGCGCTCTCTCCGCTGCCGTGTCGACATCTCACAAAAATATCGACTGGCAGCACACCAGCCACGACTGGGAGCGATTCATCGGACACTGTTCGACATGTCATAGTTACAGTCAGTGATGCCGCACTCCGCGCACTGATGAGCTCGACATCTTCCGACAACAGAAACAATAAGCCTATAAATTTTGGCAGAATTTTGTCAAACGGTTTGTTTGGTAGCTGTGGCATTCTAACCAAAAATATTTATATTGCCACCATTTTAAAAAACGGAATTTGATATACTCAAATTGTATATATTTAGAGTGGATACCACAGCATTAATTAAATGCGAAATTTGGCGGGAGTCAGATAAATATTCCTGAAGTATTTTGCAAGTACTTTATTTAATTTTTTTAGGTCACGCTATCTTACAAAACGCCGGAGAAAAGAAGTCGGGAATTATTGAACTTAATAATTGCCATAGGTGTGAACTTCAAATGTTTTGTTTATATGTGGTTAAAATTTTGAAAACTTGCTACTAACAATGCATTGTGCATTGCAAGCGCATAACTATACCACATGGGTCGCATGTGGGAATCGAGCCAGACGATGCCGCTGGTCGACGGGTTTTCTCGAGGATTTACCGTTTCCCCCGCCCTTGCATTCCGGCGCTGCTCTATACTCACCTCAATTCACCCTCATCGGCTATCAAAACCTTGATGTTAATAGCTGCCCAAATCTCTTCACTTACTTACAACACAGTGAGAATTGGGAAAAGCTATTATAATCATAATGTTGATAACTACCGTTCGTTACATAGCCATAAACTAAGGCGAAATCATGTGGATCGATAAATCGCACATTGATACATCTACGCTCGTGCACAAAGGTGCTTGCAGTTCCAAAGGTTTATGAAAATAAATTATACTCTTTCATAAAAGCGTGCGCCGTGATGGTCGTTAGGAGCGCCATATTCCTACAAAATGTTATTAAAAACTGTAAGGGAGTCAAAATTGTTAATGGAGCCATACGGACATACATACAGACCGACAAGCCGTCCATTTCATAAGCCTGTATTTACAAGGAACGTGGGTGAGTAAAAACTAAGTAAATAAGAAGTGCATTAAGCACTTCTTATTTACTTGTGCTAGTGTGTCTTCCGGCAAACTCAGCAGTGGTTCAGTAGTCGAGCGGCGTCACGATTACAAAGAGGTGGTTTTATATTTTTAATTTTTTGTTTTGCGTCGGTCGCATTGCCGGCGTGTAGCGCCGACGTTGAGCGCTGCCCGCGCAACAAAGCCAAATAGCTATTTTATTTCAGATAGCGTGCCAGCGACCCAGAAAGGCGCCGCTAGCCGGGTCCTCTGTTTACGTCTCCGCGAGGCGCGAGGCCATGACAACCGACGCCACTTCGTCAAAAATACTCCGCTGCGTTGCGTTATCCGGAGGGCGCTCAAGTCTCAGCTCCGCGTCTTACACAGATACTCCTTTATGTGACATTATTTCAGTTGAAGAGTAATTGTTGAGAATTTCAGACTACAGAAAATTTACATTTTTAGTGTTGTTTAAAATTTTTGCTCTAAGTTGGCAACAACGGAGGGAAAGTAGTATCATGTTTTAAGGTTGAATTAAAAGTGTTATATAAACAGTTATTAACATTGAAATTATTTCTTTTACTATTTGCTTTTAATACATAAACGCAAATGCAAGAATTTTTTTTTTTAAATATATATTTAAGTTTCTCTTGACGGATAAAAATAATAATAATGGCGTGTGGGGAGTGCACCCAGGGCAAGGCANCAGTAAAGCATTTATCCGGATAACTCTTTATTGGTACTCACAATTTTTCTATTCTTATAACTTATCAAATTCTCGAGTCTCTTGCTGATCGCAGTGGCGAACTCGGCCCAGACATTAGGAAGTGTTTATTTAATAAACATATTTTAAAGTTGCAAGAGAATGCTCTTTGTGTCAGTTATTCCTTCCAAATCATGTTATTATATCTTGTGTGTTCAGGCAGTCCACGAAAACATGGTATCATCCACGCCGCATGCATAACACAACGGTGATCGCACCGACCGANGTGTGTTCAGGCAGTCCACGAAAACATGGTATCATCCACGCCGCATGCATAACACAACGGTGATCGCACCGACCGAAGACTGTGGAGACTCGCCTTGTAGTTTCCGTGGCCTGTAGACAACTGAGTGCTGTAATGTTCATGTTGATCTGTTTCCACTTCAGCCCACCATTGGCATCGGTTCGTGCGTCATTCTCCCTTCTTCAGACGTTAACTCGATTCTCTTGCCACCTCTGGAGAACATCGTTAAAAAATCTCCTGCTTCTCCTCCTTTGCCAGTCTTTCAATTCGCGCGCTCTCTCCGCTGCCGTGTCGACATCTCACAAAAATATCGACTGGCAGCACACCAGCCACGACTGGGAGCGATTCATCGGACACTGTTCGACATGTCATAGTTACAGTCAGTGATGCCGCACTCCGCGCACTGATGAGCTCGACATCTTCCGACAACAGAAACAATAAGCCTATAAATTTTGGCAGAATTTTGTCAAACGGTTTGTTTGGTAGCTGTGGCATTCTAACCAAAAATATTTATATTGCCACCATTTTAAAAAACGGAAATTGATATACTCAAATTGTATATATTTAGAGTGGATACCACAGCATTAATTAAATGCGAAATTTGGCGGGAGTCAGATAAATATTCCTGAAGTATTTTGCAAGTACTTTATTTAATTTTTTTAGGTNTAAATGCGAAATTTGGCGGGAGTCAGATAAATATTCCTGAAGTATTTTGCAAGTACTTTATTTAATTTTTTTAGGTGACGCTATCTTACAAAACGCCGGAGAAAAGAAGTCGGGAATTATTGAACTTAATAATTGCCATTGGTGTGAACTTCAAATGTTTTGTTTATATGTGGTTAAAATTTTGAAAACGTGCTTCTAACAATGCATTGTGCATTGCAAGCGCATAACTATACCACATGGGTCGCATGTGGGAATCGAGCCAGACGATGCCGCTGGTCGACGGGTTTTCTCGAGGATTTACCGTTTCCCCCGCCCTTGCATTCCGGCGCTGCTCTATACTCACCTCAATTCACCCTCATCGGCTATCAAAACCTTGATGTTAATAGCTGCCCAAATCTCTTCACTTACTTACAACACAGTGAGAATTGGGAAAAGCTATTATAATCATAATGTTGATAACTACCGTTCGTTACATAGCCATAAACTAAGGCGAAATCATGTGGATCGATAAATCGCACATTGATACATCTACGCTCGTGCACTAAGGTGCTTGCAGTTCCAAAGGTTTATGAAAATAAATTATACTCTTTCATAAAAGCGTGCGCCGTGATGGTCGTAAGGAGCGCCATATTCCTACAAAATGTTATTAAAAACTGTTAGGGAGTCAAAATTGTTAATGGAGCCATACGGACATACATACAGACCGACAAGCCGTCCATTTCATAAGCCTGTATTTACAAGGAACGTGGGTGAGTAAAAACTAAGTAAATAAGAAGTGCATTAAGCACTTCTTATTTACATGTGCTAGTGTGTCTCCCGGCGAACTCAGCAGTGGTTCAGTAGTCGAGCGGCGTCACGATTACAAAGAGGTGGTTTTATATTTTTAATTTTTTGTTTTGCGTCGGTCGCATTGCCGGCGTGTAGCGCCGACGTTGAGCGCTGCCCGCGCAACAAAGCCAAATAGCTATTTTATTTCAGATAGCGTGCCAGCGACCCAGAAAGGCGCCGCTAGCCGGGTCCTCTGTTTACGTCTCCGCGAGGCGCGAGGCCATGACAACCGACGCCACTTCGTCAAAAATACTCCGCTGCGTTGCGTTATCCGGAGGGCGCTCAAGTCTCAGCTCCGCGTCTTACACAGATACTCCTTTATGTGACATTATTTCAGTTGAAGAGTAATTGTTGAGAATTTCAGACTACAGAAAATTTACATTTTTAGTGTTGTTTAAAATTTTTGCTCTAAGTTGGCAACAACGGAGGGAAAGTAGTATCATGTTTTAAGGTTGAATTAAAAGTGTTATATAAACAGTTATTAACATTGAAATTATTTCTTTTACTATTTGCTTTTAATACATAAACGCAAATGCAAGAATTTTTTTTTTTTTTAATATATATTTAAGTTTCTCTTGACGGATAAAAATAATAATAATGGCGTGTGGGGAGTGCACCCAGGGCAAGGCAACACCCTCCGAGTGACGATATTTCCAGCTGGGACCCGTAGGTGACCGTCATACCCGAGCATGACAGAAATGAAACCCTAGAATGGAGCGGTGCTGGAATGCAAGGGCGGGGGAAACAGGAGCACTCCGAGAAAACCCGCCGGCAAGCGGCATCGTCCAGCACGATTTCCACATGCGAAAATCCGTGAGCGAACCCGCCGATGATCAAACCCGGATCGCCGTGGTGGGAGGTGAGCGCCCTGGCCACTACGCCACCGCTGCCCCTTTTCCTTGACGGACGCAGGAATAACGTAATCAGGCTGATAGCAATTTTACTTTATACTTATGGTGGAAGAATACATAATGTGCATACAAGTATATCTTAAGCGTGCCTTTCAAAAGTGCTCAGTTTACCGTGAACAGCATGTACTTAATTATTACTACCTATCTTTTGGTAGTCGTAAAATATCAGAATGTATTAATATTCCAAAGCAAATATTATTTTGCTATTTGTGACAAAATTTTACGATAAAAGTTCGGATTTTATGTCTGCATTGCGGAATTAGGCAAATAGCTAAACTTCCATTGTGGAATATTTTAAATTCTACTTCATAGAAACATAAATCGGCAGGAAATAAAATATTTTGATATGGCAGGTGAGGTAGAGCATAAACAATTGCAATCGGTTTTCTGCACCTATAAGGGATGCTAAAGTGAGGTGGAGTGGAGCAGCGCCAGAATATTAAGTATAAGGAGACTTGTCAGCCAACGAACGGCAACGTCCGCCGTGGTGAGGTCGAGCGCTGACCACGTGACCAAACATCAACGAAATATATCTGAAAATTACAACGGAAATTTTAATTAGTACGTTGGTACGTCTCATGGGATCAGGAACACAGGATTGCATAGCGCCAACCATCACAAATGTTGTGGGTTGGATACACTAAAGCATTTGTACACCCCTTCCTACAATTATACACTGAAGAGCTAAAAAAACTGGTACACCTGCCTAATATCGTGTAGGGCCCCCCGAGCACGCAGAAGTGCCGCACGACGACGTGGCATGAACTCGACTATTGTCTGAACGTATGCAAGAGGCAATTCACACCATGAATCCTGCAGGGCAGTCCACAAATCCAATCTACGCCAATTTGAGAAAGGGTTGCACGTATGATACGTTTAATGATTCTCGTCAGTCGACGTTTGTCCCGTTATTTCACGATTTTTTCCAGCCACAGCGATGTCGACGATGTTATGTTTTACCGGATTCCCGATATTCACGGTACACTCATGAAATGGTCGTGCGCGAACATCCAAATGTTATCGCTGCCTCAGAGATACTATGCCCCATCTCTCGTGCGCCGACTATGACACCACGTTCAAACTCACTCAAATCTTGATAACCTGCCATTGTAACAGCAGTAACCGATCTAGCTGCCGACCGCAGCGCGTTACTCTAATTGGTTCCATACCTCTGTTGTTTGCATACGCACACCTATACAAGTTTTTTTGGCTCTTCAGTGTATAACAGTCGTGCCGGAGGTTGCTAAATTATCTCAATACATCAAGCAATGCGTGTCTTCTACAGTATTTTCAGAGTCGTAACGTGCGTCATCTGGACCATGGTGAATAGTGATACTGTGTGGCTCCGGTCCGGAACGGAAATCGTAACGTCTTCGACAAGCAAACTTCGCAGTCCTGAATAAATTTAAACTCGGTCGTCTGCTCCTCTGAAAGGATTCCTGGGTTCCCGTCATCATCCTTGCTTTCAGGTTCAGTCGGTACGACTGACAGCAGTCACAATAGCGGACAGTTTTATTTTAACTAGGCGAATTTTTAAAATAAATTTCACTGGCGCATTGTAAGGTGAACTGTGTGAAAACATGGATTTAATTCTTACCTTTTATTGTCCCTTACAGTTTATCGAACCGTAAAATGTTTTATTATTTTATTGGGAAATTGTTTGTAATTTTACAAATGTTTGTAAAAGAACAAAGATTCCTCTTGTAAAATTACTCGTTTGTAAAACTACAGGAGCCGTGTTCATAATACACAACAATAAATGTCTACTTTACTGTCCTGTATCCATGAGTTCAAGCAAAATGGCGGGCACTCAACAACGTAAAATTTTATATAGCTGTTTGGGTATAAACTAGGGCTGATGTAAAATGTAGTTGCGTGCAAAAATAAATACATTGCAAGTTTGAATAAAATAAAACACTTGAAACAGCTCAGACAATCATAATTAAACTAAGGCAATTTTAAAAAATACGTGACACTATTGCTCATTAACTGTTAATGTAAATTCTCTATATCAACACAAAACATTTAAAATGAAACAAATGCGGCCTTAATAACCGAGCAACTTCACAAATGTTTTCTAGGTGTTAAATGTTATACCGGGTGTGTTTCCCGCGCCTATTTATCGGTATATATGCAACCCGTAAGCACAATACTACCCATCTAACAAAATATCTCCTCCGCTGTAACATAATTGTCTCTTGTGTAGCCGAGTCCCCTGCCGTGTACGTACTCGTTACGGCGCCTCGTCTATTAGCTGAATATTCGACTCCGTTGTCTGGCTGCACAAATCAGCGGCGCGAAAATAGAGAATCGTTACAAAACAGCAAGCACGCGTCGATGCAATCGTCGCGTACCAACATATTCGGTAAACGTCGCAAAAATCTGTTGCAACACAACAAACGGATGTGCATTCTTTGAAACGTGGCTGCTTCTCAACACATTGCTGACAAAACGCTATCCGTTCACCGCTTACTCTACTGACGACGATGAATCAACGCGCACGTGGTGATCTGCTACGATTGATATTTTGTCAGATGGGTTGTTTGTATTCGGGTTGCATATATACGGAAAAATAGGCGCGAGCGACTCACCCGGTATTTAGGACAAAAATAATTATACAATTCGGAAGTCAAGTACGTCTTGTATGGTAACGGGTCTGGGGCAATGACACAAAGAATGTGAGTTTTATTTTTCGTAAATTATATNAGTTTTAGTCCCCGTACTGGCAAGGTGTAACTTTTTTTATTTTTCGTAAATTATATTTTGAAATAATTTTTTCCTTATTGTTTATGATTAATTCGTCACATTTGCTTTCTAGAAGAAAGAATAATAATCTTATGCCGACCTCTCAATCATTTAAGTTGTATTACAAGTATATAATTTGTAATATTACAAATAACTGTCTAGTAGATTTTATAATATAACTGTTTGTAGTTTTAAAAAAAAATTTCTGAGCAGCTGGGTTTGCAATAACTTTTCTTGTACAAGTACAAAAAAAATTTTTCCCAGATAATTTTATTTGTTCCTTTTTTTAGCCTACTTTCCGAAGGAAAAAGAGGCTTATGCAATCACCTGATTGTCTGTCCTGTGAATTTCGATGTATGCCCCCTCCCTTAATAACTTTTTATATATCTTACAGATGGTAATGACATTTAACAGTAGTATCACGCCAAGTATCATAATCACGTCGCCTTTTTCTATGTAATTTAATCACATTCGTAAGTAAAATTATAAAGGTTTAAACTTTCGAGTAAGTGCGATTGAATCAATCAACCTATAAAGGAATTTTAACAGTTATATTCTGTATGGTTTACTAACAATAATTTTTTTTATAATATACTGCCAACAAAAAATGGAAGTCTTAAAGAAACTTCTTTTTGAATCGTCAATATGTAGGCATATTTTCTACATCCCAATCCCAAAACATTTTGTAATAATTTACCGAGCTAGCATTACCGTAACATAACGATGTATGTGGTTATTTATGGATGAATGAATAAATAAAATGTTAGACAATGCATACGCACGTAAATTTGCAGGCTGTTAACAATTATTGTTTATCTGTATTTTTATAATGAAATGTTTGCAATGTCACAATCATTCGGAACAAGAAATAATTTATGTGTGAGAGGATACATTTGGCAGCATTGCTCCGTGGTTGCTTTATTTTGTGTACAGAAAATTAAATTCTATAATTTCGGAATAATTCTCAAGAATAAGTAATTTATATTTCAGCAACACTGCACTTCCCAACAGCATTGTAAGGCGCATATAACATGGTAATGCATGTAAACAAAGCCTCAGAGTCCCTCTTATAANGCACTTCCCAACAGCATTGTAAGGCGCATATAACATGGTAATGCATGTAAACAAAGCCTCAGAGTCCCTCTTATAATATATGTTTTTTCTAATGCAATTTCTACGTGACGCATTACAAAGCCCTCTTGAATATGAACCAAGTGAGCCCTTCAAAATCCAAATAAACCGTTTCTATATCTAAGACGTTACCTTTAAAAAATACTCGACTTTTAGTAATAACCATAATTTAATGGGGGCATCAAGATATTTGCAGTACATACTATGAACTTCGTTAGTGAGGACAACTATGATGATGAGGAAAATTGTGGGGTAAAACACGTTAGTTCTCCATTCGAAGCCGCTCACACCTCATAACTCNCAACTATGATGATGAGGAAAATTGTGGGGTAAAACACGTTAGTTCTCCATTCGAAGCCGCTCACACCTCATAACTCCACAGTCCTGATGCTCCTTTTAAAAGTAAAACCTAAGTAGCATCAAAATTCTGGTATTCCATGATGTGGTTTGGCTNCACAGTCCTGATGCTCCTTTTAAAAGTAAAACCTAAGTAGCATCAAAATTCTGGTATTCCATGATGTGGTTTGGCTTGGTAAGAAAGTGCATTATTTGTGTTTTTCCATATTAATGAAAGATATTTAAAACATTCGCAGTATTGTGCGGTACAAAAAAACTTTAACCTGTTAATGAACATTATACACTTCACATAGGACCATGCAGGTGTATGTCTCAAATACTCAAAACAGCTTGAGAAGTTGCTTATAAAATCATCGAATTACAGGATCAATATGTGCACATACTTACATCAATAAAATTTCCATGCAAATATGACATGCTACATTGCGAAACATGCCAGCTAANCAATATGTGCACATACTTACATCAATAAAATTTCCATGCAAATATGACATGCTACATTGCGAAACATGCCAGCTAATAATAACTCAAGAAGTTGTCCAGAACCCGGAATTATAGTTACTAAACTTTTATTTTTCCATACTTTGGTAACATTGTAGCTCTTTAAAGAAAAGTTCAATGCAGAAAAAATTTACGAGCATTATTTATAATATTGTGGTGTGGAACAAACTTACAACGGTTGTGAAATGTTCATGGTGTCTACTTTTCTCAAATGAAACAACTTAACACAGACAAGTAGAGGAAATGAAGTAATGCAGAGTAGAGGCTTTTCTGAACAAAAAAAAACTGAAAATGGGTATGTATCAGAGCAGTAGTTTGGAGAATCGCACCTTTTCGAAAAATGGGAAAATAAATAATAGCAAATAATGTATACTGACATTACCAATCTCACATAATATGCATTTCATGGCGACATCGCGTTATTCGTAGTATATACTATGTAATGTGATAGTTAGGAGAGCTGTGAATATCAAATGAAACGTGAGGTAAAACATAAAAAATGTATGTAAATAACATTTCTTTAGGGTTGCTTAACCATATTAAATGCAAGGAAGAAGACCTCGCAAAACCAAACTTAAATGCACAATACGTGAATCTTAGTGGATGGGTGGGTAGTTGTTAAGAAACAAAGCTTTTTCGGGAAAAAAAAAAAATCTCGGAAAATTGTTAGAATCAATTTTTCTCATTACACTGAACACGAATTATGTTGAATATAAAGTAAATAATTTCTGATGTTTTAATATTTTGAAACTATTTACTTGATCTGTAATAGAGTTCAATCACGATATTCGCATTACGTAATNATGAATATCGGAGAAACGGTGGGGTAAAACACATATAATTAGTCATTTATGTCAAATGGGTTACTTCACGATTGTTGAATCACAACAGGAGTGTGTGCCAACGCACGTAAGCATACCTCCCCCCTCCCTTTTTTAACATCAAATTCCAATTTTTGCAAATGTTTGAGCTCTTTGCGCTCGTTGCCTTCAAAAAACTGCCGGCATGTCTCGATGAATCGCTGTTTTGGGTTTTACTCCCCTGCTGGTTCTGGGACCGTGGATTCGTGCGTAATATTTGGTTACACTTGAACAGTATGTTTGAGTGCCAGCGGGCTTACATGAAACGCCAAGCTTCGTACATGTTTGAGTGCTTCAGGCTCAATACCTACAAAAACTGCCTGCATGCCTTGAATCACTGCTTTGGGTATTTACTCCTCTGCTGGCTCTGGAATTTGGCTCGGTGTGTAATTTTTCGGCCACTGTTGAACACTATTGTTCATTGCGAGGGCGCTACACTAGAACATCATTTAAACTGTGTCTTGGAAATTAAACACCAAGTAAAAGCTGCAACCTATCATGAAATTACGTTTATTTCGGTTAGGTCTTCTGCATTTGACACGACTAGGTGCTAGCATTATGTAAGCTCTTTAATTATCATGCCAACAAGTAACACAACGCAGTACAGTTCTCTACGCTGAGTACAATTTCCTTGCTAAAACTCTACTATATAAAGCCCATTACTGAATATTAATAACGATACTCATCCACGTAAGTAGTGGATGTATCTCCTTGGTGATGTATTGCTGATAACTTGCGTATAGAACAGATTGACCTTCTATTCGAATGAATATAAACTCCATAAACACCTGTAACGCTACTTTTGTAAATAATCTTAAAGAAAAACTCGTGCCACTAGCATTTTCGTAAATCACAGGCCTTCACACGGTCAGATTCATAAGAAACAACAAAGGTCAACTAAAAAAAACCGGCATATAACCATCAACTGATTGCTATATGCACAGTGCAGTAAAATTCAAAACAGATTGCCACTGTCAATGCTCATTTGTTTTCTTCATTACACCAGTGTAGTGTAAATTTATCATGGCGATATACGCAAACAAAGCCAGACAATGCCACTTTCTACTATATATATATAATATATATTAAATATGTAATATATTATATATAGTACTACTTCCATGGTCTGCGTTGCAATACTCGTGAGAATATCAACAAGGTAAGCCTTGCAAAATACAGTAGGATTATACGTTGTTCTGATACAGTTTTTTATTTACATATCCTTCGTTGGTCAGCAGACACATTCCCTTGTGATTCAAATACTAGGAATTTAGTTTTTGATTCAATAGGTCTTGCATTTAACATAGTTAAGCAACCTGACTGAAATATATTTTACATAAATTTTACTTGTTTACTCCACAATTTCTCTGATCTTCATAGCCCTCCCCACTGTCACATCTCGTGGCAATCACTACAAATAATGTGATGTTGCCATTAAATTCATATTAAGTGAGATTTGTAATGTCAATATACACAATTTGCTGGTATTTCCCCCCATTTGGTTTTAGCCTGCTTTCCGAAAGAAAGAAAGGCTTATGTGATCACTTTAGTGTATCTCTGTGTGCCTGTAAATGTGGGTATGCATATGTGTCTGTAAGAGTGTCTGTGCGTGTGTATGGCCCCACCCTCCGCAATTTTTGAATCCGTTATCCGAATTTCACCAAACTCAGTACACATATAATACTAAGTATGGACACATGACTTATAGTTTTTGACCAAGCAGGACACTTGCTTTCTTAACTGTGGTCATTAAAAAAAATTAAGTTGATATTCCATATTTCCCGAACCATTCAACCGATATAAACCTAATTTTGTATTTTGACCACGCAAGTTGTAGGTATTGAATTCAGTTGTTGTTTGTCCAACATTTTGGAAGATAGCGCCACATGGATAAATTAAGCTACTACTTTATATCTCGAAAACTACTCAACTAATTTTAGCCCAATGTGGCACGTAGGCAATTAAAATTAATTAAACTCTTGTTTTCAAAATGGCGTACATGCAAATATATTGAGTTTATTTGGTATAACTACCATAATGTTTGACCAATTTCAACCAAATTTTGTACTCGCACAGTATATATTACAAGCATCATATAAACAAAGATAATTACTTCTATCCTTTTTTTTTTTTTTTNATAAATTAAGCTACTATTTTATATCTCGAAAACTACTCAACTAATTTTAGCCCAATGTGGCACGTAGGCAATTAAATTTAATTAAACTCTTGTTTTCAAAATGGCGTACATGCAAATATATTGAGTTTATTTGGTATAACTACCATAATGTTTGACCAATTTCAACCAAATTTTGTACTCGCACAGTACATATTACAAGCATCATATAAACAAAGATAATTACTTCTATCCTTTTTTTTTTGTTAGAGCTTCATGAATTAATAAATATTTTGTGTAATGTCTCGGGAAACAATGTATAGATTGATAACAATATTTGCAAACAAGTAGCACTGTGGCAGTTGATGTGAACAAATATGTTATATTTTATTAGATAGTGCCAGTCCAATAAATAAGGTTTTAATGTCACATCTCGGGAAACGATTGACCGATTCTTACCAAATATGGCAAATAAGTAATACTGTGGTAGGTGATGTTAACTGATAAGTTTTTTTTAAGTATGTCAAAAACTTACCAGNATATGGCAAATAAGTAATACTGTGGTAGGTGATGTTAACTGATAAGTTTTTTTTAAGTATGTCAAAAACTTACCAGTTTTCTTTGCGGAGGAAAGGAAGACTTAAGACATAAATTTCCTGTATGTGTATCTGTGTGTACATGTATGTATGTGTGTTGTGTGTCTGTGCGTGTGTGTCACACCTTTCAATTTTTTAACGGATAAACCGAATTTCACCAAACTNATGTATGTATGTGTGTTGTGTGTATGTGCGTGTGTGTCACACCTTTCAATTTTTTAACGGATAAACCGAATTTCACCAAACGTGGTAAACATATTAAACTTGGCAATGGCACCTGACTTTTATAGTTTTCAACCACGTTAAACACTTATTTTCAAAATGGTGGCCATTTTAATTTTTGGTGTGATATATCATATCTTGGTTACCATTCAACCGCTTTAAACCAAATTTTGTATGCTCCAGATCATCAATTAAGCATACGATTTTGAGATGTATATTGTTGTTGGTGGGCCATTTTGGAAAATAGCACCAAGTGAAGAAATATAGATTTTACATTCAATTTCGAAAACTATTAAACCAATTCTCACTCAATTTGGCAGGTTAGTAAAACTATGACAGGCCAAGTAAACTGAAATTATAGAATTTTTTTAAGTTCTTATAATAATGGCGCCAATACAAATATTTTAGGTTTATTTTGTATATCTACCATACTACTTAACCAATTTTGACGAAATTTTGTATACTGAAATTATGTATTACAAGCATCATATATTCCAACGCATAACCATTTTTGTAGTCATTTTGGATGATAGCTTCATACAAATAAATAAAGTTACTNATATGGCAAATAAGTAATACTGTGGTAGGTGATGTTAACTGATAAGTTTTTTTTAAGTATGTCAAAAACTTACCAGCTTTCTTTGCGGAGGAAAGGAAGACTTAAGACATAAATTTCCTGTATGTGTATCTGTGTGTACATGTATGTATGTGTGTTGTGTGTATGTGCGTGTGTGTCACACCTTTCAATTTTTTAACGGATAAACCGAATTTCACCAAACGTGGTAAACATATTAAACTTGGCAATGGCACCTGACTTTTATAGTTTTCAACCACGTTAAACACTTATTTTCAAAATGGTGGCCATTTTAATTTTTGGTGTGATATATCATATCTTGGTTACCATTCAACCGCTTTAAACCAAATTTTGTATGCTCCAGATCATCAATTAAGCATACGATTTTGAGATGTATATTGTTGTTGGTGGGCCATTTTGGAAAATAGCACCAAGTGAAGAAATATAGATTTTACATTCAATTTCGAAAACTATTAAACCAATTCTCACTCAATTTGGCAGGTTAGTAAAACTATGACAGGCAAAGTAAACTGAAATGATAGAATTTTTTTAAGTTCTTATAATAATGGCGCCAATACAAATATTTTAGGTTTATTTTGTATATCTACCATACTACTTAACCAATTTTGACGAAATTTTGTATACTGAAATTATGTATTACAAACATCATATATTCCAACGCATAACCATTTTTGTAGTCATTTTGGATGATAGCTTCATACAAATAAATAAAGTTACTGTGTCATACATCGGTAAAAAAAATTTCTGATTCCTACCAAATTTGGTAAACAAGTAGTACTGATGCATATGATATGTCATATGTTTTAAGCACATCAAAGGCTTATTTTCAAATAAGTAGCCATATAGCCATNGTCATATGTTTTAAGCACATCAAAGGCTTATTTTCAAATAAGTAGCCATATAGCCATTTTTAACTTCCATTTTTAGCTTACCATGTAATCGATTCCAACTTAACTTTGCTCGCTGGCAGTAGATAATATAACTATCAACTTTATTTACACGGAGTATATTTTGTCCTCAATTTTGTAAGACAGCGCAATGTGAATAAATAATTTGTTTCTCATACTCGGGAAACAATTGACACATGGCTGTCATATTTGGCGAACAAATAGTACTGCAGCAGGTTGTGTAAACTGTACGTTTTAAGTAGGTCAGGCTCTTATTTTTAAAATGTAGGGTATATAAATATTTTAGCTCATTACATTTTATCAACGAAAAAAATTCCAACTTAATTTTGTATGCTGGCAGTACCTATTGCAACCATCAGATTTGTCTATGCAGAGCCTCGTTTCACTGCCAATTGTAAGATAGTCTCAGCAATAAAACATAAAGTTTTTGTGTCATACCTCGGGAAAAAATCAGCACATTCTTACAAAAGTTGGCAAAGATGATGTACTGTGGTAGTCTCTATTAATAAAAGCATTTTTTAAGATTGACGCATTAATTTTCAGAATAGCGGCTATAAAATCATTTCAATCTTGTGTGCTATATCTGCGAAACTATGTAATATATTTCGTCTTAACATTGTATATTGGCAGTAAACAATCATCTAATGTGCTATTACATTCCTTTTTGTCTTCTATATATGNTTCGTCTTAACATTGTATATTGGCAGTAAACAATCATCTAATGTGCTATTACATTCCTTTTTGTCTTCTATATATGCCATATATCGAGGACCATTCAACCGACTCCCTCGAAATGTTACACTGGAACATTTCAGCTAATTTTTACTAAATTGTGCACACCATACACGCTACAGATGGCCACGTAAACTTTTGATTTAAATGGGTTAGACAACTATGTTCAAAATGTGCAGCTTTATAAATAATTTAGGTAAGTTTGCCACATATATCAAACAGTTTAACCAAATCCAACCAAAATGGGTATGTAGAGAGTGCACATTAGAAACATCGTATAAAGTGACTTTTTTTTGGCCATTTTGTACAATAGCTTCAAATAAGAAAATAGTTTTTTATGCTATATCTGAGGGACCAAACAACCGATGTCCACTAAATTATTCACAAGAGTAGCGCTACGGTAGGCTATGCAAGCTAACATGTTTCAAGTGGCTCAGTCACTTATTTTCAAAATGATGGCCCTGTAAATATTTTATATAAGTAAACCCTATCATTCCAAACATTAGACTGATTATATCCGAAGGTGATGCTCCGAAACAGAACTCCATAATGCAGTGGATTGCATACTAGCTTATGGTAAGAGATTTTCTTGGTTCGAGTCCCGGTATGGCACGTGTGTATTTGTAATTGTCTCACTACTGTTGCGTACGTTTCCGGTTTAATTTCTAATGTAATTGCTTTCAAAGCTAGTTCAAGACATACATTTCAACTCAGTTAACAAGAACATATTTAAAAATAAATTGGGACCATGTTGAGGAAAGTAGGTTTTTTAGTTATTTCAATAACTTCTTCGTTAAATATGTAATACTAGCATAAAGGAAGGAGGNGTTGAGGAAAGTAGGTTTTTTAGTTATTTCAATAACTTCTTCGTTAAATATGTAATACTAGCATAAAGGAAGGAGGTTCTCAAAACAGGTGCAGTTTCACACAAGAACAGCAAGGTTTGCTAATGACAAAATGGCTGCCAATATGCTTACCGAGTGTACCGTATTCTATGTGAAGTATCTGATAACTACTGTAATGTTGATTTTTCATGTCGCTTTTTGGTCGTAACGCACAGAAAACCAAAGAGCGACAGGAGCGCATCGCGGTAGGCTCGGAACTACACAATTATTTACTCAGTCCTGGTAAATTTTTAATCACTGCAGAATAGTTACCGTTCACTTGTAATCACTAAAGCATCACGTTCATGTGGCGAGTAGGTCACAGACCGGAGAAGGTTCTAATCCAGTCAACACCATGACTTGCGGTCACGTGGCTCATCGGCGGGATCAGTGGCNTCACAGACCGGAGAAGGTTCTAATCCAGTCAACACCATGACTTGCGGTCACGTGGCTCATCGGCGGGATCAGTGGCGGCCTACCCGCCATCTTCAATTCATGCATTTTCTTGCCATAAGCTCTATTAAAAAAGATTCAAATAAATGTTTCGCGCGTCAGAGCATAAAATATAGCTTCTGAAGGTTTTAATAAAATATCACAGCTTCGTTGCTTTTATTAATTTTTTACTTATAACTTNAATAAAATATAGCTTCTGAAGGTTTTAATAAAATATCACAGCTTCGTTGCTTTTATTAATTTTTTACTTATAACTTCCAGGAAAAAATGAGACATGATTAGTCTGCAGGCATTTACAGAAATGATACCTACTATAATAATAACCGTACATAATAAAAAACTATCAGTAAAATATAACGCAAAACCTGCAATGCAGTCTCTGGCGGAAATTCTGTAGATTCAGGATTGCGGTGCTGATTACCNGTAAAATATAACGCAAAACCTGCAATGCAGTCTCTGGCGGAAATTCTGTAGATTCAGGATTGCGGTGCTGATTACCATTAACAACGAGATCTTGGGAGCCGGTGAGGTTTGAAGTGAACTCGCCGGCAGACGGAAACGTCCACGTTTCCCCACATGCGAAAACATGATTGACCCCCCAAGGGAATTGAACATGAATCGCCTTTGGGGGAGAAGATATTGCGATCACTTCACCACCACGACCGTTTCCTACAGAAAATTTTTTGTTCAGTATTTTATACGAGATTATATATCACATTTTAAATATTGNATACGAGATTATATATCACATTTTAAATATTGTCACTTCAAATAGGGTTCCGCTTGCTCCTTGTTCTCTGTAAATTTAAGTTTGGTTATTGTTTACTTGTGCTGCCAACTTATATTTAACTTGCGTAGCAAATAAATATTATATATTAGTGAACCGGCCCAGCTTCGCCCGGGTACATTTGAGTTTTACAGTGATACACTAATNGCAAATAAATATTATATATTAGTGAACCGGCCCAGCTTCGCCCGGGTACATTTGAGTTTTACAGTGATACACTAATAAATAAATTGGAAAAAGACAATTCATTTATGTGAAAACAGAATTACTGATCACGGCAACACAAAAGTAAGGAAATATGTTTTACCCGATATCCAAGAAGTAAGGTGTTGTTTTTGGAGTGTATATGTGCAACTATCGCGTAGTTACATTTCCGCTTTCCAGCGTCGATGTATGAAAATAAAAACGTGAGTTTCATTATGTTGTAGCTTTAGAAATAAGTGTACCTAGGTACTATTTTTTGTTGCGCTTGGCTGAGGGATCTTAATCGTTCACGAATGTTAAGCAACGTTCTCAGCGGCACAAATTTGGATGGGTGACCGTTTACTGGCATAACACATCTGAGCGCTTCCGGGCTTCGGAGGACCCGTTAAATATTCGGTCCCGGTTGTTATCGATTTATAGCAATCGTTGAGCCATTTCAGAGGTCCTTGGGAGGCCTGACAAACTCTTACACCAGAGGAAAAAAATATTTCCGTCACGTTCCCAACCGTTGCATAATTACGTTTTGTTGTTATTCCACAGGAACCGTACAATTTATTGGGATAAAAGTNGTCACGTTCCCAACCGTTGCATAATTACGTTTTGTTGTTATTCCACAGGAACCGTACAATTTATTGGGATAAAAGTACCCTATATCGTATGGCAGGACCAAAAATACCTACATACCAAATTTGATCAAAATCCGTTGAGCCGTTATGGAGCTGAGTTCGGTCACGTTCCCAGCCGTTGCACAAAAACGTTTCGTTGTTATTCCACAGGACCCGTACAAAAAGTATCCTCTGTCCTATTCCAGAACCTAAAGTATCTNCAAAAACGTTTCGTTGTTATTCCACAGGACCCGTACAAAAAGTATCCTCTGTCCTATTCCAGAACCTAAAGTATCTACATACCAAATTTCATCAAAATCCGTTTAGCCGTTACGGAGCTGAGTATTAAAAAACATACACACACCCACCGACTCACACACACACACATAGACTTTCGCATTTATAATATTAGTAGGATTTATCAAAAACGTTCTTAAGATAAGTACACTTAACTAGATGCACTTTCCCTTCTCGCCAATCCCTTTTTTTCACCCAAACTACAAGTCACCGAAGATGGCCGGTGATGATTCGCACCTAGAACACAAATGCCATTACCAAGCGGTTCGGAGCACACTCGTCCACTGGCGCCTGGAGGAACGTAGCTTAACCGAGATAACATTGGACGCCTGTTCGCTGCGGTCAGTGCTAGTTGTTCTCGCGTCGAGTACTTACCGTCCCACGCGGGCAGCTATTAAAGGTGCGCGCGCGT
The DNA here is from genome assembly GCA_002778355.1 of Clitarchus hookeri. Taxonomy (NCBI): domain Eukaryota; kingdom Metazoa; phylum Arthropoda; class Insecta; order Phasmatodea; family Phasmatidae; genus Clitarchus; species Clitarchus hookeri. Next base: position 46,886 of record NQII01005719.1, on the reverse strand, counting down.
TGTAAAAGGCTCGTTAAATCAAGCTTTCTGCCTGCCGGCGACCCGCTATAACGCACCGACACGTTATTACATTGTTGTTTCTTGCCTTCGCGCCACGTGTTGCGAGCTGCCGCGCGTTCGATCGACACAAATCGACTCGTGATCGACAAGTGTCGATTTCGAGGTTTCGAATAATTTATTATCCTAACCATAACCTACTTATTGAGGCGCATAAAACGACGTTGCAATTGGTTAGAAATAATATATATTTAACAAAAAATAATCGATATNCCTACTTATTGAGGCGCATAAAACGACGTTGCAATTGGTTAGAAATAATATATATTTAACAAAAAATAATCGATATATTTGCTACGTGTTTCCTTAAGTTATTAAAAAGTTACATTTCCGCTTTCCACCTATAAAAATATATGCATTTAATAATTGTAAGACGTGTATAGAAAATGGACTTTCCTACAATTGTAAAGCCGCCATTTAATGTCCTTTAGCCTAGTTAAAAGCGGCATAAACCTAAAGATTGTACACCAGCCCAATGCCGTGTGCAAAGAAACGTTGCAGTACTTGATTAACATGCACGTATCGCTCTTATGAAACCCTTATTTCTATGCTTCAAAGATGCGAAATAGCTACGGATAAGAGGGCACCTGTTTTTGGATTCGAATAGAAAGGGTTTATTAACTTCCCCCGGAGTTATGCCTGAAGACTTGTTAGGGGACGGCTTACAAACTAACTTATGACTTAACTTAAACTTACACCTATGCCTTACCTATGATTCGAACCCCGAACCTCCCGCACCTCAGACCGTCGACGCACCAACTGACTGCGCCACGGGAGGTTGACGGCACCTGTTTTCTCAGCATGGTTTAGGTGTAAGAAAAAGTATTACTAAATTAATAAGTATGTTTATTTTGTATGACCGATATAAAAGTATACAAACTGCGCACGGCAGCTTGCTATACTTAATCGTCGACCGGTGTTTGTCTGTTTTGCCTCGTGACGAGGACTTATAATATATCTCTACAATGCTATTAAAGTGTTTGTAGTTAAGACTTTTTGGTCGGCGATTAACAGTGAAATTATGTGCACCAGCGAGTGTTAAATGATGCAAATATGGAACAGCGGAGGAGTGCAAGGTCGGGAAAAACGGGAGTGCCCCGAGAAAACCAGCAGGTCAACGGCAACGTCCGCCACGTTACCAACACGCAAGAAATCTAAGTGGCCCCGCCGGGAATAGAACGTGGTTCTCTTCAGTGTGGCTTCTAAACTTCCGCGGCCCGTTTTAAAGCTGTAGATTTTTTATAACTTACTAGGTTACGATTGAACATTTTCAATCTAATGTAGATGAAATTTTATTTTAAATCAATGAAAACTACTGAATTAGAACTAACTATCCATACACTGGTAAGTCATTTTGGCGATTGCATTTCACTGGTGCAACTGTGACCTAATATTTTCTTAGAACAATGCTAAATGGAATATTTCTCTCACCGAGTTCCTTCAACAAATTATCCGGTCAGCGACACATCACCAAACCGAGAGCAGGCTATCAGTCGTAAAGTTACCATTTAATAACTTTTCAGTAATTCTAAATAGTGTCTGCTTACGAACATTATTCTTAAAAAATATTTCAGTAGAATGAAAACGCCGGTTATTGTTCATTGAGCATATAGTTGGAGTGTGGTGTGGTTCTAATCGACCACCTTTTCATGCTCTGCTATTTCGGCCAGGCATCGCCCATCTTAAATTTCCGTGATCTTGATTGTGAAGACCTTGTAAAGGCCTTGAATTCGAAAAATCAAGAAATAGCAAAAAATGTAACATTGGGGGAAAATTCGGCTACACTATTGACAGACCGTCATTTTGAATTTCCATGACTTTCATTCGAAGGAAAATCACAGTATTGACCACACCGCCATGCTTGAATAACGTAACCTTAAAACCCAAAAAATTAAAAAAAAACGCAAATATCTGCAAAAAAAATTGAAATATTTTTAAAAAGTGTACTTAGATAAATTTTTTTTTAATGCAAAAAAATATATATTAAAAAATTTTAAAAATTTTTTATTAAATGTTTAAATTTAGGAGGTTCAACATTAGATTATTGTAAAGCTGGCAGAGCACAAACACCTTACTCCTTCTGGTATGGCAACGAGCATACGATTTACGCCCAACACTTAATTGCATTGGTTACTAGTTGAATCCCACCAAACTTATCATTGGCTTTACATCACAACCGACCACCTTACCCCGTCATTCCCTCTCCCCAACATTTACCCACTATAGCTCGACCCCACCACTACCACTAGACTGCACTAGTGATTTAATGATGATGTCACATTGCTCGCTCGTGATTGGCTGTTAGTCACGTGACATCTCGTCCTCTGCAGATAAATAATGTGACCAAAATCGCGCCATGTCACAGTTCATCCTCTGATACCTATTACGGGGGGGGG
>NQII01005719.1:0-33088 GCA_002778355.1 Clitarchus hookeri | reverse complement strand
GTGAAGCCCGGGGTCGGGGGACCTCGGCGTATCTTGGGGCAGCTGCCCAGTGCAGCTGTGTTCGCGCCCTGGTGCCTTCCGTTGCCTCCGGATGCCGTCTGCACGTGCAGAAAACTTGGGTGGCCCGTCTTTGCAGCTGTGAGGCGCGGGATCCTTTCTTTGGACACGTCCGCCACCCTTAATATTTATTGGTGTTGACCGCCTGCAGGCTTCGCTAGCGCGTGTGTTCTGACGGCCAAAATGCATGGACGCGGGGAGCGTCAAGAGTGTCTTCACGTGTCCATAGCTTCCAACACACTCTAGCTGTAAAGTCAGAACGGCACAAATAGAAGGAAATTCTGCGCGCCACCCACCCTGCTTTTCATGGGCCTACTGTCCGGCCTTTATCTAACTCTATCCTTTGTTCATAAAACTGAAAAGTGGGTCTTTTCAGCATATCTATAATTTATTAAACCTGTCTGGCCAGTATTTTGCTCGTCACATGACATGTAAAGTTGTGAGGAATTATTATACACGCCAAACGATGAACGAAAGCAACGCCTTGTACGACTTGTACCTGTTCCATCGCACGATTAGCACTGTTAATGAATAACCTTACATCAAAGAAAAAGGGCAAAGCAGTTATGAAAAATTTGGAGATAGTCTATTAAATACAATATAAATACTCTTACAAGCTACAAAGCCAATGGTTGTAATAAATAAATTNAATTTGGAGATAGTCTATTAAATACAATATAAATACTCTTACAAGCTACAAAGCCAATGGTTGTAATAAATAAATTAAAAAAACTTATATTTAGAGAAGTAATAACTATTTGGCGCTTGCTGTGCTTTTTTGTTGTAGCGTGTTATCTATTATGTATATAGTAGAATAAAAAATTTCAAAATCAGGTAATTAAATAAGTAAAGTATTATTTTTTTAAAACCATTTTGGTAGATACCTTTATAACATATTCCTTATATTGTATGCCATATCGTAATTTTCATTCTGTAAACACAAATTGTGTCATTTTTAGTATCATAGTACGTCATATGACCAGAAATGTTCATATATCAAAGTGAAAAGTTTACAGACTAGATCAAATNTTTTTAGTATCATAGTACGTCATATGACCAGAAATGTTCATATATCAAAGTGAAAAGTTTACAGACTAGATCAAATGCTGGCAAGAGCTTTTATGAAGATTTAGTTAGAATCGATGTTTCCTTCTAGAAATTAGTGTGAATATGCAATCGCGCGCTAGGACAGACAAACACACAGGCATTTTTAAATATTATAAACCGTTAAACGATTCAAAGCTGTGTGATGCAAAATTATAATACATTTTCTTTAACCTTAAAATTAAAAATTTTCTGACGCTAATTAGGTTGCAGACTTGGCTGCATAACACTTTTACCGTACCAAATACAATAATGATAAACACAAAATAAAATAGTCAATGCTTTTTTATATATAAAACTCACTCTCTGTATACACAATAGTTATAAGTGCTACTAATGGAAGAATATACTGCTTAGGGAATTAGTAATATTGGTAATCTATAATAACTGGAATGGTATTTTGTTTTCGTTGGCACGATTCTTTATTCTCCTCCACGCCTCTTCTCCCACTCTTGCTCTCCGGTCTACTCTCAGCAGGGACACTCTCGACTCTAATTAACCTGCCGATATTTAATTATCGACCGCATCTCGAAGCAGAAAACGCCGTCCGTCAGCTTTGTGTGTCCAAACACACGGACTCAGTTTGAAAAATTGACCACTAGCGACCACCTTCACACATTCTGGATGATGAATGTTAAAGGTGATGTGCTGATTGAAGTGAGTTCCGAACCCCTCTAGCAGACAAATCTAATNCATTCTGGATGATGAATGTTAAAGGTGATGTGCTGATTGAAGTGAGTTCCGAACCCCTCTAGCAGACAAATCTAATATTTAAATAGATACATGCACATAAAATAATTTTATTTGAGTGCTAGGAAAAAAAAATGTAAAAAAAAAATCTAACTTCTCTATTTACCAATGACTTTTCAGTAGCGTTATTGGGGCTTTGGAGTTAAGTTCTATCAACACACAGGCCTCCTGTTTCGACGATTCGGGTTCGGAACCTGGCGGATCCGAGTCCGAACTTCCGCATCCGAGAAACCGTACCGACAGTTCGCGGGTTCGCTCGGAATTTTGCTGGTTCCTCCGCTGCTGCAGTCCGTCATTCTCTGGCTCTCGTTTCATGTCACGCTCCAAGGATGACGCGCGCTTTAAGATCACACCTTAGGTGACTGAAACCCCCCTTTATTTTACATGATGATTAGCTGATTTTGTATAGATGATTTTCATTGGGATCCCAGTGGCCGTGATAAAGTCTATTCACGGTTTCTTCACACTTTTTGAATCAAACCTTTGAAAAATCATTACGTGTTTGGTTGTTGCTTAAATATGTAACTAACCACAAGCGTTGTATACTTGTGTTAACATCAAATTATCTTATATTTGGTTAAATGGAACATTTACTTGTAAATTACCAAAAAATAATAATAATTCATCTTATTAATCTAATAAAAAACAGGGAAAATATATGTGTTTTGGTAATGCCTAGTGAGAAATAGTTTTTTTTTTTGTAAAGTATGCACGAAGGTGGTGCGTTATCCCTTTGGTGTAGTTTCATACCCATAGTTAAGCTTAGTATATATGAGACAGAGGAACAGCCTGAAAGTTGAACTTCAGCAGGGCTTCAGGAAAGTTGGGTGTCACCGTGAACGGACTATAGCTACGCGGCTGCGCTCAGTCCCGCATGTCAAGCCCAGAGAAGAGCTAAGAAGTTCACGTCTGCCCCCAAGCAAGAGTAGAAATATTCCACGTGTGCGATGACGAAATCTTTTAACAATCTTCAGGAGGAGGAGGAGGAGGAAAGAGTGTTCTGAATACAGCAGCTTCGTGGCTATAGCCCACTTCTTTCTCATCGTGGCCTCGTGATAACGTTTTTCCTTTTAAATAATTTATTTGAATTTTGTAAGTGTAATGAATGTTCCGTAAATATGTTCAAATAAATTGCCAGGAATATTTTTGTCCACCATAATAAGTTGGTCAAATAATATTTAATCTGTTCATGCAAATTTTATAATGGTTTTAATACATTTCTGCTAATTTTATAAATAAACTGTGGTGCATAGTTTTCTTCGTAATTATTTCTTTAATATAACGGTCCATGAGATCTATTATAATAGATTAATTCAACAATTTTCGAGTTTATTCGTAAGCTAGTCTCCGTTTAAATGTTTTCTGACTACTAGGTGACAGAATATGATGTCACATACAGTAAAATTAATGGCTTAAAATCAATAACATTTTGCCGCAAATAAACCAAAAATTATTGCAACAAAATCACTGAAAAAACACCGATTATATTAGTGAAAGTATTTTTCAGGGACTTCAATGGATTCTAATAATAAGTGATGAATTTTGTAGCTCGCGTTATTGATACTAAGTGCGTTTCGCTGATATGCCAGCTACTGGCAGCTAAGTTATTCTACGAATATTAGCCTTTAATTAATATAAATAACAAATCCAACTTTATAATGTGCGATGTATCGTAAACAGAGAACATTAAGGCCCCCGTCTACCTGTAAATTTTTCCCACGTTTAGGCCGAGAAGCGCGGGAGCGATAAGGGCGACACTGCCACGCGCATCAAGTACGCCATCACCGCTAAGCGCAAGGCTTTGAACTGGCGTGCAGTGTTCTCGTCGTGCTGCGTGTACCTTTGGGACTTTCAGCGGTGACCATATAATTTTATTAGTGGGAAGTCTTTAGGAAAGTTCAGTGCAGGCCCCTATAGTAGTTTTGTATGTATCTGATGCGTGCATTTTGAGCTACAGTGCCTTGGAAAGGCCGTTTTTAGCGGTTTTGGAGTACTCTGAATTGATATTTCTAACGTACGTGATATTTTGAAAGTACTTAACAGCTCTCGTCTGAAGTGTGTGTTCTTTTCGTAGATCAGCAAGTTGGACGCACGCTTAATAGTTTCGTTGAAAAACGTGTATTTGGAACACTCTGCAACGCAAGCGCCAGGTAGACGGGCGTCTTAAGTAGGCAATGGTAGTTGCTGCAACTGATGACAAATTACTTGAAAACACTTATATGCTGACTTTTGAAATTAATCTCTTAACATAAAAGCACAAAGTCTATATCGCTTCGAATGACCACTGGAGTTTCTTTCCTTTTTCTTTTTTGCATAGTTCTATTATAGTTATTATAGTTGGTTGGTTAACTAAGCGCGTTTCAAGTCAACCTTTTAGAAACATATCTTGTGCCAACTGCACATAGGTTACATACACTCTAGTGGCATCTTCCAGGAAAGTTGGCAGCATTGTAGGAAATGTAGTTCCTTGTGTTAACGTCGTATTAAAAGTCTAGTATTAGAATCTGCGAACACTGCAATACGTTATCGTTTCTTAATGTTAAATTTATGCTCTTAAGATTTGGCATACGTAAGTTTCGCTTAAACATCGCGAGAATATTATCATAGGGTTCACGGCTTACGTGGAAGGATACAAAATTTGCAGGGCAGTATTGATACGCGTGGCTTTCAAAAATGTCTGCTCTAACGTGAAAATCCTTGACAATAATAACTGGTGCAATAGTATCTCAAGTTGCACCAATTGTTATTGTTAAGGGTTTTTTCACGTCAGAACGGAAATTTTTGAAAGCCGCTCGTATCAATATGTCCTGCAAATTTTGTATCTTTCCACGTACGCCATTAAACCGATAATAATATTCTTGCGATTATTAAGCAAAACTGCAATTCTTACGAGTCTCAACGTGAACTGCATACAAGTACCTATATGTTGGTTTCACGTTCGTCATAAGAACTCGTCTTATCCTGAACGCCCTGCAGGACTCAAAACCAGTAGTCCATTAACGGCCACTTCCAACTTTTCTGAAGCTCCGCTCAAGTTCTACTTTCTGGATATTCCTCCGCCACATGAAAACAGATCTTAACTAAGCCTAGCAAATTGCACCAAAGGGACAAAGCACCGTAATCGTGCTCACTCTGTGTAATAATATTCTTCATAAGAACTTTTTCTTACTGGGCATTACCAACACCCCTATTATCTCACTGTTTTTATTAATAGTAATTATAAATGAAATATTGTGATTTATTAATGAACATCTGTACAAGTTCCATTCAGCTACAAATAAGGTAATTTTTCTTTAACAGAAGTACAAAACAGTTATGATACNAAACATCTGTACAAGTTCCATTCAGCTACAAATAAGGTAATTTTTCTTTAACAGAAGTACAAAACAGTTATGATACTTGGTATATTTAGGAAATAACCAAACACGTCATACGTGGGGTGATTTTTCAAATGTTAGATTCATAAGGTGTGAAGAAACCGCAAATATATTATAGTAAACACTGAGCATTGGTGGCTTCATTCCGTGTGTGCCCGGGTCAAACAGGAGGTTGAGAATGAATTCTGTGTGGGGCTGCAGCCAATGAACTTCTGCTCAAGTGCGTAGAGGACTGAGGAATCTATCTTGGTGTCTTGGTGCCATCATATAACGCTGACAATAAAGTCTACATTAGTGTGTTAATGTCATTAGGCCCATAGAGGAAAGTTGACANGTTAATGTCATTAGGCCCATAGAGGAAAGTTGACACTTTCGCTTCTCGCGTCCATGGTCGAGGACGAGCTGAACATGGAGGATATTTATAGATGGTACTGAACGAAACAAGGAACCAGTGGCCGGTGTTTTGAGGGTATTCCGCGTGAGAAATATTATTTATTGAAGTTCCTGCACCTCTCACATGTGAAGGGTTCTCACTGATATAAAAAAAAACGCAGTACGTTGTATGCTGGTCATGAAAAGTACGCTCGACAGAAGTAAAGCGCACACGTAGAAAATCTATTGGCAGAGGAGTGACAAATAGAAAAGTTCTGTTATTTAGTTTCATGGTAGTAGCAAACCAAACTTCTTCACCAACAACAAAATATATTGTGTTGGTGTAATTAAAGTTATATTTGTTCTAGGAACAATCTATAAATACTTTGCCGATGTTGTTCTTTTGAAGGAACTATCTGTCCTGTAAGAGGAACAGAATGCTCTGCTGTAGAAACTTTATAGTTNGCCGATGTTGTTCTTTTGAAGGAACTATCTGTCCTGTAAGAGGAACAGAATGCTCTGCTGTAGAAACTTTATAGTTCCAGCTACGTTCACAGAAAAGGCCACGACAAACATTTCTGTTGCTGTGGCTATCTATGTTAACAATGTTTATACGGTACCTACAACCAATATGATTGTTATCCCAATATTTACAGCCCATATGGGTTGTGGGTACAGAAATCTGATTACTTCAACCATATGTGTTTCTTAGTGAATCAAAAAATTATACTACAGTAAATACTTGAGCGCGTAAATGAATACAGGACTGAACGAGTTGTGGTATAATATTACACTGCAAAAATAAATGTAAATTTACACTTACAAATTTTAGATAATTTTACATTTTTATGTGTAATTTGTAAAAACAACCATAGTATGTGTTATTTTACACAAATATTCTTAAGAATCCAGAGAGTACTACAGGTTTCTCGTGGAAAAAACATGAATGTATGACTTAATAAACATATTGTTTGTGTTAAATTACACCTTTTGAAGTATTTGTTAAAACACACCTACTCCCTGAATTAAAATCTTAAAATGTGTAGTTTTGCTTCTACATGGTCGTTGTAAAACACCCAAAGTAAGTGTATTTGTACATATTCCGTTGTGTAATTCTACAAAAACCACGTGTATGTAAACATGCTACATTCTTGAGTATCTGTCAGCGTATACACATAAAAATTTTTGGTAATTTTACAATTTTGTGTGTAATTTTGTTAAGGCAAGTAGAGTATTTGTAATTTTACATTAATGATTCTACGAATTTAAATGTAATTACAAGTATTTGTATAAAACATGCGATCTAGTGTTAGGGAGTAGAACTTCTATGAACTCTATTTGAGTGTTCAAAAGGAAAACTTTACTACCATTGATTGAATATGCTTGCTTTAGCATATAACAACGTATTGTATATCTGAAGTCGATTGTTATCAACATTTCGGACATCATTTTTATAACTCTGCTAAACTACCGAGTTACAATCGAAATACAATAACGTGAAAGGTGTAAAACTATACATACATAATAACCTAGGTGAATTAACACGATGCAGTTGTAATAGAACATATACAGACAGTAAAAATGCTTTGTAAAACAGTGAATAATGAACAGAAATTGGGTATTTACAATTACAGTGAATCTGTAATTTAATTCNAAAAATGCTTTGTAAAACAGTGAATAATGAACAGAAATTGGGTATTTACAATTACAGTGAATCTGTAATTTAATTCTTATGTAAATTGAAAAAGACGCACGTGGTGGGGAAATTACAATTCCTATGTCTTTGAAAATTAACTTGCAGTGAAGAAAAAATACACGTATGCTGGAGTTTATTTTCTGCTGCATATAAATTGTAATTGTACACCATTCTATGCAAATTTAGTTGTACAATTTACGTGTTGTTTTAATAATTTGTAGAATGAAATTACTTGGACGTAGACTAAATAAAATAATTTATATATGTAGTTGTAAAATTACACCGACTTCAGTGGAAACACTGCAGCCACATACATAATGTATAAATAACACAATTTTTTTTTAGAGTGTAGAGAAAGGTCGGAGGATGGCTCCCATGAAGAGCGTGTTTCGGCGAACTGCGAACCGACTGCAGCGGCGTCAGAGAGGGTAGGATGNGCCGATGTTGTTCTTTTGAAGGAACTATCTGTCCTGTAAGAGGAACAGAATGCTCTGCTGTAGAAACTTTATAGTTGCAGCTACGTTCACAGAAAAGGCCACGGCAAACAGTTCTGTTGCTGTGGCTATCTATGTTAACAATGTTTATACGGTACCTACAACCAATATGATTGTTATCCCAATATTTACAGCCCATATGGGTTGTGGGTACAGAAATCTGATTACTTCAACCATATGTGTTTCTTAGTGAATCAAAAAATTATACTACAGGAAATACTTGAGCGCGTAAACGAATACAGGACTGAACGAGTTGTGGTATAATATTACACTGCAAAAATAAATGTAAATTTACACATACAAATTTTAGATAATTTTACATTTTTATGTGTAATTTGTAAAAACAACCATAGTATGTGTTATTTTACACAAATATTCTTAAGAATCCAGAGAGTACTACAGGTTTCTCGTGGAAAAAACATGAATGTATGACTTAATAAACATATTATTTGTGTTAAATTACACCTTTTGAAGTATTTGTTAAAACACACCTACTCCCTGAATTAAAACCTTAAAATGTGTAGTTTTGCTTCTACATGGTCGTTGTAAAAACACCCAAAGTAAGTGTATTTGTACATATTCCGTTGTGTAATTCTACAAAAACCACGTGTATGTAAACTTGCTACATTCTTGAGTATCTGTCAGCGTATACACATAAAAATTTTTGGTAATTTTACAATTTTGTGTGTAATTTTGTTAAGGCAAGTAGAGTATTTGTAATTTTACATTAATGATTCTACGAATTTAAATGTAATTACAAGTATTTGTATAAAACATGCGATCTAGTGTTAGGGAGTAGAACTTCTATGAACTCTATTTGAGTGTTCAAAAGGAAAACTTTACTACCATTGATTGAATATGCTTGCTTTAGCATATAACAACGTATTGTATATCTGAAGTCGATTGTTATCAACATTTCGGACATCATTTTTATAACTCTGCTAAACTACCGAGTTACAATCGAAATACAATAACGTGAAAGGTGTAAAACTATACATACATAATAACCTAGGTGAATTAACACGATGCAGTTGTAATAGAACATATACAGACAGTAAAAATGCTTTGTAAAACAGTGAATAATGAACAGAAATTGGGTATTTACAATTACAGTGAATCTGTAATTTAATTCTTATGTAAATTGAAAAAGACGCACGTGGTGGGGAAATTACAATTCCTATGTCTTTGTAAATTAACTTGCAGTGAAGAAAAAATGCACGTATGCTGGAGTTTATTTTCTGCTGCATATAAATCGTAATTGTACACCATTCTATGCAAATTTAGTTGTACAATTTACGTGTTGTTTTAATAATTTGTAGAATGAAATGACTTGGACGTAGACTAAATAAAATAATTTATATATGTAGTTGTAAAATTNTGACTTGGACGTAGACTAAATAAAATAATTTATATATGTAGTTGTAAAATTACACCGACTTCAGTGGAAAAACTGCAGCCACATACATAATGTATAAATAACACAATTTTTTTTTAGAGTGTAGAGAAAGGTTGGAGGATGGCTCCCATGAAGAGCGTGTTTCGGCGAACTGCGAACCGACTGCAGCGGCGTCAGAGAGGGTAGGATGNTGGAGGATGGCTCCCATGAAGAGCGTGTTTCGGCGAACTGCGAACCGACTGCAGCGGCGTCAGAGAGGGTAGGATGTTGAGTAGCCGGGTCAAGCTGGCGGACGGACAACTGGCTTCCGCGGCGTGTCATTCGCGAGGCACTAAGCAGCAGGGCGGGCGCTAACAGCCGGCTTCCTGTTAAGTCGGTGCGCGCCACGAGGTGATAACACCGCATCAGGTCCTGCTCTGTCCACCGCGCGCGTCCCGTCAGCTGCTGGAGGTCCTGCTGCGGCTTCACGCGGACAAAGAAACGTGCTTGTCGCCCTTCGACACCTGCTGTTAACATATCTACATCAGTCAAATAGGTTGTTAAAAACCTACCACCTGATTAATGCTGAGCCTATTTAGTAATATCTAGAGACTTGGAAAATTCGAGTTAATTTTTGGGAACGCGTTACACTTGAAAAACATCTGCACCTTCGCAATACGTCCGGCGTTGGGCCGTACTTTATTTGACACGCCCCATGTTACTATGCGCCAATAAATTAACACTTATTAATATTTATATGCTCCAATCACGTGCAGGTCAGTTAGAAAGGGCGCGCTGAGGCGAAAAAAGTAATGGGATGCCTCCTAATATCGTGTCGGACCTCCTTTACCCGGCGAAGTGCAGCAACTCGACGTGGCATGGACTCAACAAGTCATTGGAAGTCCCCAACAGAAATATTGAGCCATGTTGCCTCTATAGACGTCCATAATTACGAAAGTGTGGCCGGTGAAGGAGTATGTGCACAAACTGACTTCTCGATTATATCCCATAAATGTTCGACGGGATTCATGTCGGGCGATCTTGGTGGCCAAATCATTCTCTGGAATTGTCCAGAATGTTCTTCAAACCAATTGTGAACAGTTATGGTCCGGTGACATGGTGCATTGTAATCCATAAACATTCCATCGTTTTTTGGGTACATGAAGTCCATGAATGGCTGCAAGTGGTCTCCAGGTAGCTGAACATAACCCTTTCCAGTCAATTATCGGTTCAGTTGGATCAGAGAACCCAGTCCATTCCATGTTAAAACAGCCCACACCATTATGGAGTCACGACCAGCTTGCACAGTTCCTTGTTGATAACTTGGGTCAATGGATTCGTGGGGACTGCGCCACACTCAAACCATACCATCAGCTCTTACCAACTGAAATCGGTACTTATTTGACCAATTCACGGTTTTACAGTCGTCTAGGGTCCAACCGATATGGTCACGAGCCGAGGAGAGGCGCTGCAGGCGATGTCGTGCTGTTAGTAAAGGCACTCGAGTCGGTCTTCTGCTGGCATAGCCCAGTACAGCCAAAGTTCGCCGCACTGTCCTAACGGACACGTCCGTCGTACGTCTCACATTGATTCCTGCGGTTATTTCACGCTGTGTTGCTTGTCTGTTAACACTGACAATTCTGCACACACGTCATTGGTCTCGGTCATTAAGTGAAAGCGGTCAGCCATTGCGTTCTCCATGGTGAGAGGTTAGGCCTGAAATTAGGTGTTCTCGGCACACTCTTGACACTGTGGATCTCGGAATATTGAATTCCCTAACCATTTCCGAAATGGAATGCCCCATGCGTCTAGCTACAACTACCATTCCGCGTTCAAAGTCTGTTAATTCCCATCGTGCGGCCATACTCACGTCAGAAACCTATTCACATGAATCACTTGACTACAAATGAAAGCCCAACCAATGCACTGCCCATTTATACATTTTGTACGTGATACTACTGCCATCTGTATATTTGCATATTGCTATCCCATGACTTTTGTCACCTCTGTGTATATGAAGCAGACAATGGAGAAATGACGACGGCTCGAGCAGTCTATAAACGGAACCGTAAAGTTTAGCCTGATGACAAATAAAAACCGGAATTTTGCTCGTCTACAGTAATATCATTTTGGAGTGGAAATAGTATCCACTGAGATTCTCCTACAGAAAAAATAATCACTTAAAAGAACACTTAATTACTATGCATATTGTTTCTGAAGCACGTACAACTGTGGGAACTAAAAGAATATACCGATTGTATTATTAGAGTTCGATCAGGGTTCGGTCCCTGTTACCCTGAAAAATCGTCACGAAATTGTTTTCTACCTATATTTCCTTCTGCGAATTTTTCTCATTGTTGGCGAGTGATATTTTATGATTTGTTTTGTGATGCTGCTTTCGTTTGGAACGAGGTGCTAACGGAATTGCCTACGTCTATCTACGTATCCACTCTTCTTGTTAGAAAAGCCGTCGCTGAACCGAATTTCGATGGAATTTAATTTTTGAAATTCTTATGCCACCCTGATCAAACGTTTCGGATCAAGAAATATCGCCGCTTTACTTATTCTCGAATCGTCCTTATCTGCAACAACACTTCATACGAGTATATAACAAGTTCAGTTGTTGAATGTCTGCAAGTGCCTCCGCAGTGGAGTCAAATACGACAAAAGGGAATGCTGAACAGTTCGCCGATTCCGGCGAGACATGCGACGGTGCTGCGCCCTCGCGGTCTGGTGTGACGGATACCTTCGTAGATCCCGCGCGACCATGTAAACAAATGCCACGACGCGTCGTTTTACGAGATGGAAAACGTAGGAATTAAAAGATATTCGAGCATGTTTTAAAGATGAAAATGACAGGCGGAATATATGAACGATTTATTAATTATAACAGCATAGTTAAAAAAAACTTTTCGATGTCACATTTTAGATCCCAAAAGAGCAGAGACGAGCAATCATACGCTGTATTGAATTAATGTACTTGTAACTATAAACTTGTCAAACTCTTCTCGTTTATAGCGTCTAACAATGGTTCCAGAAATGTTAGCTAAACGATTTGGATAAGCTGTTTAAAAATATTTTTGTGATGTGTATATAAATATTACTTAAAGTGCGTGCTCGGACCATTTTCCTGCTGATTCCACCAGGAGTCCGAATTCGCTGAGTTAAGGGTATGAATTGACGACTATAGTAGCGATACATAAATTTTTATCAATCACATAGTTATTGGTATAAAAATTACACCATGGGCCTGTAACACAAGTCCTACAAATACTTCAATTATTTAAAACCGCTCAAGTAACAAGTTGCAAAAATCCCACTTTCGTCTAAACCAGGATATAGTAAACTATGTTCTTTAATTTACCTGCATGAAATAACTTTTATAGGAAATATATATAGGAAAGTTACAAATCATGGAAACATCCTCACTAGTTTACCAATGAAAGTAAATTTGCATTGTATAAAGAATATTATTATTTGCAGTATATACACCTGTGGCAGTGTAAATTTCCTTCATCCTTATTCCTATGTTCAGCTTTTGACATCAACAATATACAGGATATTTAATTAATATTTTGTGCAATTTTTAAACAAATCTTTAAATAATGTCTTAAATAGCACACTTAGATTATATACCCAACAATGTGAAAATGTGTTATAAATGCTTAAAAAAATATTGATTGACAATTAATAAAATTTTTACGATCAATTTGGTTTTAAACGTACATATGATAAACATGAAAGGCATATAAAAAAAATAAGCAAAAAAAATAAGGCATACGTAAACTTTAAATACAAATTTATTGAAGAAATGCAGTAATATACAAATTAGACTTTTGCGTACGTAGCTGGTGTACAAATTGTCTGCAATAATTATTTATGATCTCGTGAATTTGTGTCAGGGTTCGTCTGTTTTGAAAATATTCCTATATAAAATATTTATTTTAAATTTTGCTATATGTTGAATTTTATAAAAACTTCCGTCAATTGTCAATAAAATGATGTTACGTAGCAGTTTTATTATATACAATTTTACTGTGGTGTATTTTCCGTCTCAATGAGACACATTTAATGTAGACTACATACTTCCCGAAACTGTTTTTTTTTTTATAATTCTGTTTTAATCTAACTTAATTATCAATTAAAATATTGAAATATTCGGTGTAAGTCTGACTTTATGTTGCGTTTTATAACTTCTATAAATTATTTATCCAAGGCAATGACCTAAGGTCCTTTCACACGATCAAATTTTTCTTCAATTTTTATTGAATTCAATTGCTTGAAAGCTATATGACGTCATACGAACGTCATAATCGCGGTAATTTTCTCTTTCTATTTATTGAATGTATCGTTTTCCTTCAATAATTTCGTTTTAAACATGTTCTATAATTTCTTGAATACAAAATTTCAATTGCCGATTACAGCTGGTCTGACAAGATTAATTAAATAATTCTCATTATAATAGGAGAGTTTTGTGCACACATTTTAAAGTTGTTACAAAATAACGACGCATGTGTATTTACCCTAAATTCTCACAAGAACGTCGTGCAGGAATTGTTAGTGTCATGGATATCAGTACTTATGCCTCGTGTTTGTATCTCGCTATAAGCTAAAATCTATTTAACATTGTCACGTTTCTCTTACAAACCGAGTTAAACAAGGGCATAGCAAAAATTTCAGTTTTTTTTGTAATTGCTTTTAAAATATAAACGTACAGAAAAACTAACTCACAAATTTACGGGGAGGTCATGCGAATCATCGGAGAGTTGTGTGACATTTACGGAATGTCCGTTATTGGAAAATAATCCTGTCCGTGTTTTCGCGGGGTGTCCAGGAGAATTTTTTTTTTACCGGAATTATGTAAAATGAAGGAAATGTATTTCAACATTGTTGACAGATCCTCGCGAAAAGATTTTTTTGCCCTGTAATCATGAATCTTCAGATCTGCAGAGAAGAAATTATGTTTTATAGAAAACAAGTGTATTAAGACTTGTGGAAGAATACCTCTCTCGCATTTGAAAGGTTGATGGTTCAACCCCATTTAACTGTGATGGGTGTGAATCACATATATATATATATATATATATATAATATATATATATTTTAGTCCAGTCATGGTTACTTCCAACTTTTCCGACGCGCTGCTAAAGTAATATTTCCACGATATTCTTCCACCGCATGCGAAAAAAGCTTTACCTAGTTCAGAAAATTACACCAAAAGGGCAACGCACCGCATTCCTGCACACTCATTGTAATAATATTTTACATAAGAACTATTTCTTACTACCCATTACCAACACACCTATTTTCGCCCTGTTTTTATTCGTAGTAATTAAAGATGAAATAACATTTATAGACAAAATATAAGTCAAAGCTCAATTCAACCAAAAATAAGGTACTTTTATGTTAACACAAATACGAAACGATTAAACATATCATACATAAGGTGATTTTTCAAAGGTTTGATTCAAAAATCGTTAAGTTACCGCAAATTGACTATTGATGTTTCTGCCATTCCCTGCTCGCAAATAATAACTTAATGCGGTCGCCTACCTCGTACTTGAACTGCGTTGCATCATGTATGAAATACTTATCTTCTGACGAAACTATTGAACGTGTTCCCAACATGTTTACATACGAAAAGGAAATATTCACCATACGAGCACGGAATAGCACTTTTAAAATTATCACGTATGGTAGAAATATTATTTTGGAGCCCTCCGACATCGTTAAAAACGGCGCTTTCAACTACCGTGCCTTAAAACGCACTACCCTGGCACGAGCGGAAATATTAAAGTGAGCGGTAAAGTGAGCACTTTTGAGGCCATAGTTACTTTTTTTCCATTCAGTCATTTTGTATCCTTCCACCACTTTTTAAAATAAAAATTGCCATGTAAGTAACAAAAACAGTGCATATATTTTTCTGGATCCTAAATTTAAAGTTTAAGGGCTACAAAAAAAAATTTATTCAATATTATTATAAACGATAGGGCTTCAAAAAGTGCTCACTTTATCGTGAATACTGCAATTCGGTACAGAATTTCCGCCAATAAAATGATAAGCTCACAGCTGACAGTCACATAGGTACACGCAGCATGGCGAGAACACTGCACGCCAGTTCAGAACCTTGCGCGTAGTGGTGGTGGCGTACTCTTTACACGTGGTAATATCGCCCTTATCGCTCCCGCGCTTCTCAGACTGACACTGAAGACAGCTCTAGTAGGCAACAGCCTCTTTGCGTACAATGAATTAATTTGTTCGTCGTATTCAAAGTTACGACGTAATAATTTTGCGATCACAAGGACTTCTACGTATACATAGTTGCGTTGCTGTTTATTTGTGCGTTTATTAAATGTCCGCCTACTTGGTTTAGCTGCTGCCTTCCCCATCAACATTCGTGGAATGTTGTGTGTACACGCACTTAGGTATGCTCTATCGAATCCATGTATAGATATTTATCCATGTGCAGGCTTAAGAAATGTAAGCTACATTCTTAAATATAAGCAGTTGGATGGAATTGCTTCACATCAAATGCGTTTGACTGAAAAGCATAGAGAATTGTAATACTTCATTCACCATGACTGACTTGGTTCTCAGTGCAAACTGTGTCTTGAAAGTTTTGTTTTAGGCAGCAAATTGTGAAAAATAGGAATACGTCACGGAGACGTCTTATTAACAATAAAATAGGATTTAAACTCCACTCATAGATATAACAAATAGAGAAATTGCGGGAAAGTGGCGGTAAAAAAAAATTATCCGGATATCATCGTGAATTTACGAAAAACGCGATTTCTTTCTAATGAACTTCTTGTGCGTTCCACACAACTTTGGGCGCATTCACAGAAATTTCCGTAGAGGCATAACAAGTTTTATTCCGTTTTTCTGTATTTGTGATTTTTTAAGAGATTTATTTTAAAAAAAACAAAAGATATCTTTTTGTGCAAGTGTATCAATCTGCAAGTATAAACAAAAATAAAAAAATGTATTTTTTTTTTTTAAACGGTATTTGAACAGGACGCAAAATTATTTCACTACAACACGCTAACCGCGTTCCTACAAGATATACGTGGTATAACCGAATTAAACAAATTACTTAGTTAAACGTTAAAGGCACGTGTGACTTTTAACTACCCTAGGGACGAAATTTTCTACCTACAGTCATAGACTAAGGATGAAGTANTTAAACGGTATTTGAACAGGACGCAAAATTATTTCACTACAACACGCTAACCGCGTTCCTACAAGATATACGTGGTATAACCGAATTAAACAAATTACTTAGTTAAAGGTTAAAGGCACGTGTGACTTTTAACTACCCTAGGGACGAAATTTTCTACCTACAGTCATAGACTAAGGATGAAGTAAACCGGTTTTCATCGTTTGGGTATGTCCACTACACTGACTTGAACATCGCCAGTACAATACTTTGACAAACTTATACATAAGTTATGTATTCTATAGTTGCATTAAAAGTATGTTAGAGGAAGTATACAGGCATATCTAAGTATTTACTTAAACAGTTTTCTAACCTCCAATACTATCCACGTTGTTTTAAGCCTACTTTCCGAAAGGGAAGAAAGACTTATGAGATCACTTTCCTGTCTGTTATTCTGTGTGTATGTGTGTAGGTGTGTTCCTGTGTGTGTCTTTTGAGCACGTGTGTGCCTCCCCTCCCCCACCCCCCACCGACTAGTTATCCTTTTTCAATTTTTTAACGCCTTAACCGAATTTCACCAAACTCTGTACACATATACTGCTAAGTAAGGAAACCTGACTTAAATAGATTTCGACCACGCCGGGCCCTTACTTTCAAGGTGGCGGCCGTTTTAAAATTTTGGGTGAAATGTCATATCTCGGAAACCATTAAACCAATTTAAACCAAATTTTGTACGCTTACAGCACAAGGTGTAAGCATTGAATTCAGAGGTAAATTTTGTTGATGATCGGCCATTTTTATAGATAGCACCACATTAAAAAAAGCTATTACATTATATCTTGAAAACAACTCAAACCAATTTTCATAAAATTTGGCAAGTGAGTAGGCCATGTAAATACAACTAATTGAACTTTGTTAGGCACTTTTTTTCAAAATGGTGGCCATACAAATATATTAGGTTTTACCAATTTCAACCATAGTTTATACGCTGACAGTATCTGTTACAAGCATCATATAAGCCAAACAAAAACCACTTTTGTCCGCCATTGCTAAATTAATTAATTAAGTTTTTGTGTAATATCTCAGGAAACAATTGACAGATTCCCACCAAATTTGGCAAACAAGTAGTAGGCCTACTGCGGCAGTTTATATGTAGAAATATTTTTCAAGTAATTCAGACACTTATTTTCAAAATGGCTGCTAGCTAGCTATTTTAGCATCGTATACTATATCTTCGAAACCATTTAATGAGTTCCAACCTAACTTTGTATGCTGGGAGTATATATAACAAACATAAAATATGTCTACACAGAGCCTCTTTTGTACTCCATTTGTAAGATAGTAACACACGAATAAATAAAAAATTTTTGCCATATCTCGGGAAACAATTCATCGATTCCAACCAAATAAGGCAAACAAGTAGTACTGCGGTAGGTAATGTTAAATTATATGTTTTAGGTACGTCAGATACTTATTTACAAAATTGCGGCTTATAGCCTTTTTTAGTTTTTAAGTTATATCGTCGAAACTATCTAATTTATTCCAATGAATCTTTGAATGCTGGCTGTATATATTACAACTATCAAATGTGTACACACATTCATCCACCATTTTGTAAAATAGTATTACATGATAATTAGAATTATGTGATCTCCGACAAAACAACCGATTTCTACCAAATTTGGCATAAAAGTAGCACTATGGCAGGCTACGAAAACTGATAAACTTTAAGAGGGTCAGACACTCATATTTACAAAATGGCCACCATCTAAACATTTTTGCTCCGACATTTTATCTACGAAACTGCAAAACAAAATTCAACTTAGCTTTGTATCATGACAGTATCGGCTATATCCATTAAAATTGTCTGTAAAAATTTTAATTTATCCGCTATTTGGTAAGATACCCCACATTAAATTATACCGTTTTTATGCCGTATCTCGGGAAACACTCGACCGATGTCTTTCGAATTTGGCGAAGAATTTGTAGATTGGTAGGCGATATTAATTTATATGTTTTAAGCTCGTAAGTTTCTTATTTTCCGAATGGCGCTTATGCAAGCATTTTAGCTCTATGTGATATATCTACGAAATTATATAACATAATTAAATTTAACTTTCCATATCGTATATGTGAAAAAATTGAATGTGCTAATACATAAACTTTTCGTCCTCCATTAAAAAAGATAATCACATGAACAATAGGGGTTTTATGCCATATCTCGAGAACCAATCAACCGATGTATACAGAGATCCTCTTTTGCCGAATTTTTTGCAAAGTAGTGTCAGGTGAGTAAGTTGAACATTTTGTAATATTTTCGGAACAATTCAACATGTAAAGTTACATTATTTAAATGGGGTCAGACAATCATTTTCAAAATTGCGGCCATGTATACATTTTGATATGTATGGCATATCTATTTATCTATTTAAACATTTCAATCAAACTTTTTATGCCGACACTATCTGTAACAAACATCGTGTACACAGCCCCTTTTAAGGCAATTTTGAAGATAGCCCCGTTTAAGAAAATAAGGTATTCATGCCATATATCGGAGACCTATCAACGGATTTTCATCAAATTGTTCACACAAGTAGCGTTATGGTAGGCCATGCAAAATTGGGTGTTTTTAGTGGCTCAGACACTTATTTTCAAAATTATGGCCGTGTAAATATTTAAGGTTAATAATCCCTATCATTCAAAACATTACACTGATTACATCCGAAATTGATGCTCCGAATCCTACTTCCGTGATGCATTTGATCTCAAAACTAGCTTAATTTAACGACTTTTCCTGAATTTGAATCCCTAAGTCACTCGTGTATTTTAATTGTCTTAGTACTGTTTCAGATGTTTCTGATTTCATCTCTAATGATATTGCTGTAAATGAGACGTTAACGCCTACCTACCATCTAAGATTTTAATAACTTCACAATAATGTATTTACACCTATGTAGAGGAAAGTAGGCTTATTAGTTATCAGTAACTTCTTGTTTATAATGCTTTCGACAGAAAAATTATTAAATGTTTGAACCAAAGACTAAAAATGAGGTAGACCGATTATCGTCTTCTGCGCATGTATCCAACATTTATTTACTCTAAATCAACACAATCATCAAAGTCACGTGGTCAACACTGATGGACGTGTTTTTTTCATACTTTAATTTTTCAATAGACAGGTAATTTTGTAATAATAAAATACTTTCACCAGTTTCAATTTAATCAAACCGCATTACAAATTGGTTGGAGGAAGTATAGAAACATATGAAAGTACTTGTTTACCAAACAGTGGTCTTACCTCTAATCCTAACCACGTCGTTTATTGTTATTGATAGTCGTATTGGCAGAAAAGCAGTTCAATGTTGGAGCACTAAATTGCTACTGCGCAACTTGGGCGAACACTCTAGCTGTGTTCGACTCGAAGAAGTAAAGGGGACTGGTGAGAGAGCCAGGATAAAATACCGCCTTGCGAATTTTTTCCTCAACTTCTGTATTTCTGTGTTTGTTCTCAATTATGGAAAGAAATTTTTTGAATTCATGATACGTTTTTGTGATGGATTTGTGAAATACATAGTACCTTTAAAGTCGTAAGGTAGGATATAAAGGGTTATCACTGGACCATAATCCAAAGTACCATATCAGGTACGAAAATAACTAAAATTGACTTTAAAAGCATTAAGAATGTCACACAACATAATAACAATAAATTTGATAAGATAATATTTTAGAAATCACTGGAATATGTGTATGAGTATATCGACGAGAAATTTTTGCCCCTTCTGCATTTTCACCCATACGAACATTGCACTCCACCCCATTTCCGCTCTACGATAGAGAGAATGGAGAAGATATGTTGTGCAGTACGTACAGAGCTGGGACCGCGGGGGTCAGACAACTCGCCTCCCACATAGGCGTCCCGGGTTCCATTCCCGGCGGGGTTGCCCCCAGATTCTCGCATGTGGGAATCGTGCCGGACTATGCAGCTGGTCGGCGGGTTTCCCCGGGTATCTTCCGTTTCCCTTGCCCTCGCATTCCAGCGCCACTCACCACGCTTGATCCACGTCGGCTCTCAAGACCTGGACGTAAGGAGCCTCCTGAAGCTCTCGACTGCGACGTACAGAGCTGAGCTGCGTTAAGTAAGGCGGTGTGAGGAGGGGGGGAGTGGTTGTGGGTGGCATTCGGCCCGGAAACAGCGGCGTAAATAGATCACGTCATTGTGCGACCTCCCCCGGCCGGCCGGCCTTGGCCGCTATTTCGGGAGCACCGCTGGCTTTGCGTGACGGGGGGTGAAGCGCCGAAGGGCGCGCCGTGCGGCCAGGGTCGGCGTGGATGCATAGCGTCTAGTCAACCGTGCTCTCCGGGGAGAGAAATCTTTTAGGATGCTGGTCACTAGAAAAAAAATATTTTTTTATATTTTTAGAAATATTGTTCTACATGTACACATTATTTGCAAGTACTATTTCCTCGCGTAAAAAAAATTAAACCGCATAATTTATACATAATTCGGTGTTTTATGGGATGTAAAAATAGTAAAAACTAACTCACTTCCTAAAATGAGATATTTCACAATAAAACAAGATAAGTACCATGAGTTACTTTTAAAAAATATTTAAAATCGCACTATGAAATGTTTTTTGCAATTTTTAAAAATTGCTTAAAATAAAGAAATTTTTGCATATTGTTAATTAGTAGCAGTCTGTGATTTTTTGGTTATACAAATTTAGCTAAGCATACTTTTATATGTAATGAGGGTGTGACCTTTTAGTCGCACTTGTTAAATTTTCAGTAAATTTTTCTTTATTTCATTTGCACATCCAAAAAATCCCAATGGAGTACTTCTCCGAACTGGACCACATAAAGAACTAATTGGAAAGTGCTACCCACCCACACTACCAAAGTTGTCAGCAAAATACGATATATCTTGCTTATGAAAGAAAACCGGTTAATCTATTTAAATGCTTTAAAATTAAAATAAATAACAATCTACTTTTAATAAAAAAAATTCAGCGTGTTTCCATTCTGAAGGCTACAGAAAGCACATCTTGCAAGAAAAAATTCGTCAGAGCAATTACTATGGTTGAATGTACGGTGATTATGGTATTAAATTATAAAAAAATGTTTAATAATTGATTTAGCGCACATCTATTTCAGTCATGAAAGTTAGTTTTTACCTGAAATAAACGTGGATAAAACGAATTGTTTCAAATATTTTTAGGAGTTGAACCAATATGTTCAACCATATAAATTATTGTGACTGCTCTATCTGACGAAGTTTTCTTGCAAATTAAGCTTTATGAAGTCCCCATAAAGGAAATACGGTTAAATTTCGATTAAAAATAAACTCTTGATAACGTTTTATTTTTAAATATTTAAATTCATAATTTCTAGAAGTTTATTTTACATTATAATATGTATACCTTTCTTTCATATGCATAAAAAAATGGTATTATTTTAATTTTCTGACAATTTTGGTAGCGTGTGGCATTTACATGCACGTGAACCTCTATAATTTATTACGTCTCTCGTCACATGATGACGCTCCCGACGGCGATTCGCAGTGGAAAATTAAAACTACTAGTGCTAACACTGTAAATTAAATGAGGAAAATTATTATTTGAAAAATGTAACGTAAACATTTTACTGCACCTAACATGGGAAACTGACCGTAAATGTACACCAGTCACCAAGTAGTCTATACTTTTTCTATTTTCATCAATAAAAAAACAATAAAACAAGGCACTATCATCTTAAAAAAAATTTTTAAGAAAGCGACCAAAAAATCAAGAAAAGGGGAGAGGAAAAAGTCACCTTAATGTTTTAAGGAGAAATCATTACCGCCGTCGGGGATTTATGGGATTTTGGCCACAACTTGCATTACAGATTTTGTCTTACATTTTGTGAATATAGAGGGTATAATGCAAGGCTCTGCACATAATACAGTGCCGGTATTACTTTACCGATTTCGATAGTTTTGTTTATGTTAACGCCGGCAAGAAATGACCTCTTATTTCTTGCCAACGGATACCAGTGCTGAATTAACCATTGCAGTGAACCTGTAACAACTTCAAAATGTTTAATAAGCTATTATTTTTGATGTCTCCTGCAAAAACGTTGACAATCCTAGAAAGAAACTAGCGGCGAAAAAAAGATGTCGGGTATCGACCATACTTAGCCAGGTTACGAACCCAGCACTCCTCGCGATGTAATCCAGCGAGTAGTCAACTACACCAAGGTTGTCATCTAGTTGGTCGTTTCTTTTCCTTCCTCCTTTGAGGGTAGGCTACACGTGAACTTATGAATGTGTGTTGCGAGCTGCCTTGCTGGTAATGACTGTGAATTGTCTCTCAGCCTTCTCATGGATATTAGTTTACCCCTCTTCCCCTTCTTAACGAACCCCCCACCGGCCCCTCGCACCACCACAAGGACTTTTCTCGTATTCCTGATTTCGTAAAGCGTCGGAGGCGCGCGAGGCAGGTATTCGCACGCACCGATCCCTTCAAGGTCACCGCGGCGGTAATTGCATCGCCGCGGCTCTCATTAGCGAGCGCTGGGAAACTACCGAGGTGCGCAGGGGCACTGTAAGCGCGCAGTGTTGTGTCACAGATAAGATAAGTGTACAGAGACGAAACAACGTGGGGCCGCGGTGGTGTAGTAGTTTGACTACTCGCCTCCCACCTAGTTGAGCCGGGTTAGATTTCCAACGGGGTTGCATTCGGATTTTTCCCACGCGGGGGTCTCCCGTTATCCTCGCCCTTGCTTGCATTCCGGCGTTGCCCCAGACTCAGTTCACTTCAACCCTCATCGACTCTCAAGACGTCGATGTTAAGAGCCGCCCAAATCTTTTCACTTGCTCACGATGTGGGCGCACCCAGTCTCCTGACTGGCTGCGCGAAGCTCCGGGTACGAGCCTTCGTGTCTGATTGGCTACTGCGTACTGCGATAGGTTTCCTATTGGCTGGGCTGCAGGCTGGTGAGTAGGTCACCAGACGCTGATTGGCAAACGACGTTTCAACACGTCGCTAGCTAGTGACGTCTTGTTCGTTGGCGTGTGCGACTGTTATTCACGTGGTGTAAGCTGCCGTTTCACCTATGGTATGTACATGAAAAATGGCAACTGTTGCGATTTCGATGCGATATTCTGCGTACGTAGAATGCTGAAAAAACCTTTCGCTTATGTTCGTAGTGCAAATATCGTACCTCTTAACGCGGTAAACTAGAATTTTTTTGAAAGGTCTGTTCAAAATCTACTTGTATGCATATTGTGTATGTTTCAACCGTACGTAAAATTAACATAGCTACGAGCCTCATCGTTCTATTTATGCGTTGGTTTAGTGAAACTGTGGAATTATTTTAGAAAATTAGACCTTAATATTTTACAAATTTACTTATTGTTACCCTTACATCCTATATGCTTTTAAACAACAGAAAGCAAAATATATAATTTTTTGTATTCACAAATTTTACCTTATAATTTTAATTCAACAATTAGACACGGAACTACCAGTGCGTCATTGAAATATATTTATTTATTAAATGCGAACAATCCACAACAGCAAGAACGGCGGTTATAGGCCTGCTGATGTTCGTAATATTACCACCAGAAATAAAAAACTATAGAAACTGTAAACACATATATAACCCCACTACAGATAACCTGTATTGCAAATAATGGTGACAGTGCAATTATGGTGGCTTGCCATATGCTTCGGTATAGGCTATTTTGGACGACTTTGCAGTTACAGTATTTCAAGTTCATTGAATCGTGACCAACATTTGTGTTGCCGTATCGCACATGCCTATTGGCGGTGCTCCGGGTTCTTCAGCGTCACTGACCAGTAGGCATGGGGGGGCAGTGTTGGGGTGGCTAGAGCACGGCCGGCTTCCATTGATTTAGATCCCAAATGCGAATAAAGGACAGCAAGAACATAGGCTACAGGGTAGCATACCCCATTCACGCCCAGTGCAGCCTACACCATGTGTACGTAACAGCACAAGATGGTTATTTTCTGATAGTGTTGTACACTGCTAGGCTCAATGTCCATCGATATTTCCTGTGGGTAACTNGGCGGTGCTCCGGGTTCTTCAGCGTCACTGACCAGTAGGCATGGGGGGGCAGTGTTGGGGTGGCTAGAGCACGGCCGGCTTCCATTGATTTAGATCCCAAATGCGAATAAAGGACAGCNTGGGGGGCAGTGTTGGGGTGGCTAGAGCACGGCCGGCTTCCATTGATTTAGATCCCAAATGCGAATAAAGGACAGCAAGAACATAGGCTACAGGGTAGCATACCCCATTCACGCCCAGTGCAGCCTACACCATGTGTACGTAACAGCACAAGATGGTTATTTTCTGATAGTGTTGTACACTGCTAGGCTCAATGTCCATCGATATTTCCTGTGGGTAACTCTGTCATTAAATGTGGTACAGATCTAGGCTATGAATAGTTCACAGTGCAATAGCCTAACACAAAGACTACATATCACTGATTGTAATTACGTGACACAATTGTACTGCGTCGACTTAAGTACGGAAAGTACCAAAACTTCCTTATTTGCAGTACCTTAAACCGTACATTAATGTGGGTTTGAAATGTTTCAAATTACGCGTGTCTCACACCTATCCCATGAAATCACGGCAAAAATGTGCTCGTGTTTTAATTGTTTTATGAGCCAAATGTCAGCAACAATGGTATTGCAGTTCCACTTCTTACCGAGCAAGTCGTTATTTTTTTTTGTTGGTTCAGCACCTTTTTTATTCTTGTGCCACAAAAATAACATTTCCGTCTACCTAATGAAATATTAATGCGTTGGTAAAGTGACTAGTATATGAATTCGTTGGAAAAAAAAAAGATATATTATTAAGCCTGATTATCAATCAATCAAAACAAAACGAAAACGATTTCTGTTGCAATTAATTCAAAAATTAGACTACAGTTTTAATAGATTATTTATACTTGGCACTATAGGCTTATTTCAAAATTCGGTTACCTCTGCCTGAGCTACAGAAAGTGTAGGTACCTATTTCAGTCGGAGTTCTCGTTACACGCGCAGTTAGAGGCGGGGATATTTTTCCAAAGATCAGTTTGAGAAGTGCGTAATCAGACGCATAACAAAGATAGGTAATCAGGATATAGGCCTACTTATTTAACGCATCAGGACCAAGGAACGGTGTGGTGCCGAAATACAACTTACGAGTGCCCAGCCCCAATGTAACGGTCTGTGGGTTAACCCAAGCCAACCCCTCCTCCTTCCCTTTTTTACTGGAGTCGTGAATAGGAGATTAGGGCGGGCGGTTAACAGCAGATTTTCCAGCCCCGTGCTCGAACCACTAGGCGTTGAACGAAGTCGCACGAAGACCAGATGATGCATCGTGGTCTCCTCGCCCCGATCGCAGCGTTTCAATTTCGTTTCCTCCACTCGCGGCCGCTTTTGTTCTTGGCGCCCCGCCACGTGCAATTTCCAGACATCAACAAACATGATTCGTCACTCCGGAACCGCTCGCCAAGCCAGCACGACGCGACGCGAGCGCAGCGCTTGCCCGCCGCCACTGCCCTTTACAAGTTGTGTGAACTCGTTATTATTAATACCCTGGTTTCCCATACTAATGTAGCCTGCTGGTGCCCCCGGGATGTTTAGTCTTTGCCGAATGATTGGATCTTGGTCAACAACAAAATGCCTATCGGGCGTTTTAAAATGTGCCTGCACCCGGATGTGGCTGACGAGAATCACGCAATAACACGTTAAATCAAAATTTTAATATGTTCGCTTGAACTAAATTTGTGAAATCTCCGCTGATATTCATTAACTGCAGAGCCAGGCGTTTCTCAGATACACGTACAGTACGTTCAGATCCGAAATTGACTTTTTACTGATTTGTAACGTTTGTCGACAAGCTGCCACTGACGTGGAGGGATATCATTAAACTCTGAGGACAGTGTCTGTATCCTGTGTTGCAACATTTTGTAAGCTGGCACATTTTCCTAGACAGTAATACGGATTACGAAAAAATGTAGTTAATATTAAATATAAGTTATTGCACTTAATAATCTGCTTGCGCCACAGCCCCCACGTGGCAACACGTCATTCAAAAGAACTTAATTGGTTGCAAACGTACCCGACGTTAGTATACACACCTTACAACAAAAATATGTGATTGTCTCGGAAATAGCTAACCTGACCTTATCTGAACAAGGCAACTTTTTTTTTTTTGTTAATTTGCACCTTGTAGTTAACTTTTCGTAACGATACTTTGATTGCAGTACAGCCTTTTATGATTAGATGTGATATTTTTCATTTATCCTATATCTGTATCAAATTTGCTATTACCCCGAAAGAAAAGCATCCCAGGAATGTCCTGTACATTTTCCTCTGCGGATTTTCCTCAGCACACGAAGGACTAATTCCGCCAGGGAGAGTGACGATAGTTAAGCTACAAAGCTCTGCCAAATGTAACATAAAATAGCCACTCGTTTCTGAATGCATACATGCGCGTATTTCACTCAATCGATTGGCTACGTTTTCTGGATTCCCTGTTTAAGGATAACATTTTATAGTGTTGACAACCAGGTAGTAAGTGGTATCTGTGGCTGCCAAGAAAGTCGGTCATGGGGTAACATGCCTGTCTCATATCAGAGAAGGTCATTGGTTCGAGCTCGCTCGAGAAGCGCTGCGGGTGGATTTATTATGCGTTTTAGAGTAAAGTGGAGAGATTTCGGTAGCTCGTTACATTGCGATCTTGAGAGCCGTTGGGCATAAGTGAGGTAATTACGTAACATTGCCGGAATGCAAGGGTAGAGGAAACGGGCGATCCACGAGAAAAACCGCCGACCAGTGACATTGTCCGGCACGATTGCCACGTGCGAAAATTCAGGGGCGAATCCCACGGGGAATCTAACCTGGTTCGCCTACACTCTATATAGACATCAGTGAAAATTTATCGATTGCCAGTTAAAACTGCTACATCCAGAATCAGTAGAAAAATATCACTTATTCGTCAGTTAAAAGAAATCCACAAATTCAAACAGTAGAAAATAAATTACTTATAGCTACATGCGCATACTACGACAATACATGCGCGATCCTTAGAATGTTTTTGCACGTGGAAACGTGGTCGTATAAGTTGCCAATGACGGGCGTTATTTTTCTTGTTTGAGGTTACCACTTCACAACCCTGTTGACCGTAGGGTCTCATTTGTCGCGATATCTTCAGGTACAACGGCTGAATTCCAAACTAACAGTGCCGTCTGTTTGGCGTATCTAAGCCCTGCCCTATGTTTTATATGTTACAATATAAATCTGAAACAGTGAGAGTTTCACTCTTTAAAGTTATCAGCGCCTGACTTACTCAGCAGTTTCACCAGAAAGTTTAACTGATGAATTAGTGAAAAAGTGCCAATTTTCTTCCACTTATTTATTCAGTGACATTTTCCACTGATTCATCAACCATTTCATTCACTGTTTTTCAGTGGTTTTTTTTTTCAAACTGATAAATCAGTTAAACAACGTGTTTCAAATAAAATAAACTAATAAAACCCATAACAATTATTTTTTTAGAATGCGTGTTTCGTCTTTTATAATACCATCATTTTTCAAGGCAACGTGAACATTTAGGCTTAATATTTCATTTCATTTTTACGTTTCATTTGGTTTTCACATAGCTTAATCATCATATCACTTAGTTTGAAAGTTTAAACTGCATTAAATGTGATGAAGTGAGTGCATTCATACGAACTTATGGTTTTAACAATCCTGAAACTATAAATGAAACTAAAAACTAAAAGAAAAGGCGTGTAACTTAAAGCTACGTATTTTCGAAAAGGAAACACAACGACACATATTTCCCCCCGGTAGTCAACGTTCCCATTGCTCAGGGGCAGGGCGGCCGACTTGTAGACTGGGGGGTTGGGAGCTCGCAACCCGGTTTCTCCGCGGCATATTTCCAGTTCGCATGCCACGCACATGTGTACTGTGAATTTGTCATTAAGTCGGTCTGCTACTTGAGCTCGTCACACAGCAAACTACGCTCACGATGTTAAACGTCAAACGTCACGCACGCTATGTCCAACGGCAAACGTATCGGTCAACGAAATCAATAAAGTCATCTTTAAAAAAAAAAAATTCAACTCGATTGGTACGGTGTCCGTTTAGAAGCAGGATGCTGTGAGGTTCAAATCCCGGAGGCTGCGACTTTTATTACTTCAAATTTCACAATATAAACAGTGATTATCTCACAATTTATAATTCGTAGCAGGCAGAAAGTAGTTGGCTGTTATTTACTCAATCAGTGAAATCGTTTCGCTGAAACAACCAGTGATTTTCCGCCAATTCTAAGTCGAGTCATTTTCACTGATTCGAATTAAAAGTGTAACTCATTCTCGGAGTGTCGTCTATCTACTAAGCGGGGTTACTGGAGTGCCCGACAGCTGACGAGGAACTGTTAAAATCGTCCGACGTCCCAGTGCATGGCGTGGGTGTCCTTCTTGCACCGATCGAGGACACCTGGCCACTTGTCTCGTCGTTGATAAGGGCCATCAAGTTATTCTCAGAGCTCTCAGGATTTTTTTTTTACAAAAATACGAAGCTAGGCTTAAGAAAGGCTTTGGCGAACATGTACATAAGTGAAACTCAGCCTCTGTGATAATCGGTGATCTGACACTTTCCTCTACAGTAATTTCCGATTCGCCTCTCCTGATTTGGCTCAACTTTCATTATTTCAGGTTTAAAGTGCAAACGTTCAGTTTAGACACAGGTCATAGGAACTAAAGGAAAGTTTAGTGACCCACTTCTCAGATCGTCCTATTTCGATACGTTCTAATGGCAGGAACCCAATCCCATACATTCTAATTTCGAAACAACGGCGTTCGTTCAAACTCAGTGAAATTTAACTGAAAACCAGTGCAAAATATTTCGCTGGTTTTTTTGTCATTCTGAGACAAAATTTCAGTATTTTCTCAATTTATGCTGACAATACGATAAATTCCACTATCAAACAAGGGCAAAAATTACCAGTTAACCACATTGATTCACGCGACAGTAAAGCAAGTTGCATAATATTGAAATTTCAGTCAGCTGCATTTCACGAATCTGAGGTCGCTGATTTTCAACATTAATTGATTGAGCACTTTGTAAAATCTTGCTGAGCATTCTTTTTTTTTGGCCCATTTTTTATATTTCCACCACATTAACACAGTATTCATGCATCTAACAATTAACATCCCAATTAAATGTTCAAAGACTCTGGCGCAAATATATTAAATACGCGTTTCATCCGGTTCTTACTCTTACGCTCTTACGAGTGCCATAGAAAGGAATCATCATCGACCATCCTGGTAATTCATCAATACATCATACAAAAATAATAACTGCTATATTCTCAATTATTTAAATTTATCTCGTAGCCTTTGGGTAGAAAATAACGCAGAAATGAGTTTTACAAAGCACAGTTACCAATAAGTGGCAGAAAACCCATCTTCCCACTTCTTTTTTGTGTTGAGCACAAACTTATTTAGTTGTCTCCACTGACCTTTTGTGGCAACTAAAAATTGGTTTTTGATTAATTTAAAGTACATTTCTTCGTGTTCTGTAGTCTAATCCTTCAATCACACATTGACAATTTCTTAAATTAAAATTTTGATTTTTTTTAATTTGAACTAAACTATTTTTTAAATATTGTATATTATAAAACAGTGTAGGCCTAAAAACCGTATAATATACAAAGTAAAATAATAAATGTATTATGCATATAATAAATACAAATATAATGCAATTTTAATAACTTAAATTGGATCGTGAGAATCAAATCGTTCATTATAGTGTACAAATAGAGTGAAATGGATGAATGGGCCTACTCAAGACTTCATTTTCAGAAATATGCGAGTAGAGATATCATTTTTTTTTTCAAAAGATACAATAAGTGGCCAACTAACCGTGGACACGGTACAGCGGATTGCGGTGAACTAGGTTGGCTGGGACAACGATCGTAGGATAATTAACTGGATGGCTCTGCCTAAGACTCGGACTTGCACCACGTGTTGCTGCCAAGCCACTCATGACGACACCAGTCGTCCTTGGGGAATGCCAACAGCTAGTGAAGCTGGCTTTCGCCCCTCGTTTATGCATAGGTTACCTTTCGTTACGTTCCAAGTCTGCGTCATCGCAGCGCCAGTTCTCTGGGATACGAGACATGCATTAAGGTCAACATCAGCGCGTTAGGTCTGCTCTGCTAAATTAAGTCGTGCCTCTATGAGATCGCCGGTTATATTGCATTTGCATCACACGAATATAAAATTAAAGCTGTTGGCTACTTATTTCTATTAGCACGGCCCTCTAAAGTTCGTTGCCACAATGACATAAATCAAACGAGTTAAACGCACCATAAATATCTCATAATCGTATAGTTATACAAACAGAATTGTCTGTCATGATTCTGAATTTTAACGAATTTGCATTTATAGGATCTATTCTATTCATGGCATCTTAACACTTTTTGAATCAAACCTTTGAAAACTCTCTCTATAAACTAAATGTTTGATTGTTCCCTAAATGTGTAATATATCACAAGCATTTTACACTTCTGTCGACGTAAAAATGTTTTATTTTTTGGTTAAATTAAAATTTTTCTTATTGTTCATCAAGANACATTTTACACTTCTGTCGACGTAAAAATGTTTTATTTTTTGGTTAAATTAAAATTTTTCTTATTGTTCATCAAGAAAATAGGTTTCATTTAAAATTAATATTTATTAAAATACAGAAAATATAACTTATGTTTGTTGGTAATACCTGTAAGAAAACACTTCTTATGGAAAATATTATTAAACTGAGTGCTTACGAATGCGATGCGTTTCCCCTTTGGGGTAATTGTCTACACTTGGTGAAGATTTATTTGCATGGGGCGGAGGAATAGCCTGAAATAGCAGGTCTTCAGAAATTGTGTAAGTAACCATGAAAGACTTAACTTCAAATCCTACAGCAGAGCTGCTCTTGCGACTACAGACCAGATAGTTCCTTCAAAAGTCATCATAGCTTGAACGAATAGGTTGTATCGGCCACGCTATGGTAATTCGCGTTTCTTGTGCATAGCAAAGGAAATCGTTTACAGTATTGAAACTAACAATTTTTATACACCCTCCTAGAATTAAAGTCCCTGATTCTTCAGCGAGTTTAAATGTTCCGTTTTGACCAGAATTGTTCGTCAAATTTCAGTTTACAATAAAATTCGTTATCAACTTATTGAGTATGACGTATAATAGTCCTACTAATCGACAGAGGGAAACGGCAGTAAAAAAAAATGAGATGCACCAAAAATAGGTTTGTTTTCACTCCTATTGAGTACGACGAAATTTTTCTGCCAAGCGCATTCTGTGTACGTGAGATTAATCAAAGAAATTCTAGAGTATACAAATTCAGACTGTAAAATATACGCGAGATTTTTGAACACGTGTTAAGTTACTGGACAAAGTAAACTTGAGTGATATTTAGTCTATACAATTGAGATTTTTGGCAACGTCGGGGGTGAGGCGTGACTAATATGGAGCACCGACNTGAGTGATATTTAGTCTATACAATTGAGATTTTTGGCAACGTCGGGGGTGAGGCGTGACTAATATGGAGCACCGACAAAATTCAATTCCATGGGACATAAGAGAACTCGGAGAAAACCCACCGACCAACGGCAACGTCCGCATAGTTACCCACGTGCGAAAACCAGTGTTAAACACTTTGAGTGTGGTACATATCTACTGATTAAAAATACAAGCTAGAACGACATCCTATAAACACGACTGCGTGAACTATTTCTGATAGTCTCCGTATTCCCATTTACAATCGACCAATATTGATACACATAAAATCGAACACGGTTACAATACTACACAAAGTTTATCATAGGCTTTTTACGGTAAAGTGTTCACTTTTGATGCCCTAGTTACTTTCTTCTTTCAACCATTGTTTATCCTTTAGCCACCTTTTTAAATAAATATTTATATGTAAGTAATAAAAACAGTGTGCATATTCCACCGCACTCGGAAGTTAACGTCTAAGGCTAAAATAAAATATATTTATTTACTATTATTCCAAATGAGAGGGCTTTCATAAGTGCTCACTTTACCATGAATAGCCTATACTGGCCAATTAATGTTCTCTCCTACGTAGAATAACATATAATACATTACATTCATTTAAGCATTTTATTTTTGAGTATCGCTGACGTGACGTCATAGAGAACCTTATGAAAACTGCTGGTGTAAGGTCCATACAACACAGTTAACTCAGGCGCCGTAATGATGCGGCGTTAACACTGCGAGTGGCAACTGAATAACTTACAGCAGTGCTAAATAATTTCTTGCAGACGTTTATAACACACGTCATTAACCCACAACGTAGGAACATTTTTATTACGAGCGTGCTAACCCACTCAAGCCTAGTGTTCACAACTGTGTACATAACGCACGTGAATGTAACTATTGGCCGGTTCTGTACACTGCGAAGCTCAATGACCAATGATCTTGGATGTGGGTAACTGATTTGTTAACCGTCTTGCTTTCTGGTCTAGGTTATGGTTGGTTCATATTACTATAAACGAACACAAAGGGTATAACTCTTTTGCTGTGATAACGAAATCAGTGTATTGTCACCGTAAGTACGGCACGCACCATATAATTTCTTATTTGCGACATCTGAAACTGTGGTTTGGTGTTGACCTAACCGTTAA
>NQII01005718.1:131024-151352 GCA_002778355.1 Clitarchus hookeri | reverse complement strand
TTTCCTGTTTTACTCTTGACGTACAAGAGAATGACATATTATCTTACATCAATCAAGAACTTAAAGTCTCGAATTCAAATGCTGTTGAATTGAAAACCAGGAGTGAAACATATTCTTCTTTATATGTATCGGTAACTGAAACAGATTATGAGCGTATTTATAATACGGTCTTTTGGCCGGCTAGCTGTTTTTGTTAGTCCTTTTTATGGTAGGCTCCAGAACGATCAACTCTTTGACTCGGTGAGTCCATTAATGTCTCCTACCATCGTGACACAAAGTGAAAATCAGCCAATTGTCATCAGTAATACAACACAAGAAGTAACAAAAATAATGAGACTGCTGGATGAATCATTAATGGCAATAATTATATAATTTTGTAAAACAATGTAGTTTCTGGACTATCTGCTTGTTTAGGCAACCGGAGGTGCCGTTAATAAAGAAGTATGTCTCTAGGGAAGGATAATTTTAATCTACATAATTAAAATGTAATGGGTCTACGTACTAGATCTGTTTTTTTTCGACAGCATTAACTGTGTAGACTGTTCAGCCATTTGTTTAAAGATAACCTTGAGGATGTTTGGGTTTAAATTACAAGTAATAATGGAAAAAAGAATTTTGAAATGAAAATTAGACGTAATATTTTTAATGAATTATTTTTAATAAATTATTTTCTTTCATATTTTTTCTCATATTGTTAATAATGTGGTGTCTCTTAAGATTCCTTATTATAACAATAGAATTTTGAATAACTTTCTGTACCCTAAACAAAAAAATAAATATTTATTGCAAAGGTGTGTTCTAGATTATAACAAATTGTTTCATGAGTTTGATCCCTTGTTGGGAAAAAAATTACATTTTATGATTTATTTGAGCGTTATAATTTCTTATTTTGGGTGATATTTGAATATTTGCTGTTTGTATTTTCAGGTTGTTTTATTTAATTTTTTTTATCTGAGTTAATTTACGTTGTGTGTTTGTAACTTTTTTTGTAGTTGTGTAGTAATTGTGTTGTATGTTTGTGTAATTGTCTTTATTAGTTGTTCTGTTTTTGAGATTTTTTGTATTAGATTTGTTTATTTGTGTATATTTGTCAATTCTTGTCTTTTTTGTATGTATGTATGTATGTGCCATCCTCTTAATGGTTTCTACTGTTGGGAAGCACATTAAACTCCAAAATAAATAAATAAATAATCAAAACACAAAGAAACATATATGTTAACATACGATTACATACAATTCAAGATAGGCATTCGAATTGCAAAGTATTTTTAGGTTTTTTATATACACCAAATTCTATACATTTATATCAAAGAACAAAAAAGGCATTAAGTATCTCATATCATGAAATTTATTTTACAATCAATAATGATAATTTTACAGAAAATAATTTCGATCAGGATAATTAATTTTCATAATCAAAAATTCATAAAAATCTTCTTTCATTCCTTTGTTATTACTATCTCTTAAAATATAATTTGGTACATTGCACTTTAAAATGTTATCTATTTTAAATAATTATCTTGACCAATTAGTTACATACACTTTTCCAAATAATTTTTATTTTTACTGATCATAACAATATCACCAACTTCATATTTTGGTTCAGGGGTTGGAAAGCGTACCCTTAAGTTTATTCATTATTTTTAATAATTCGCTATCTTTATTACCTTCTATAGGTTTGGTTTTAATAGATATGTGTTGTGTATTATTATATTCTTTTATCCAGTGTCATAAAATTTCAACCGATTTATGATTTCCATTTGAAGCCAATTTCTCCACACTTTATTTTTTAAAGTTCTATTAAATCTTTCAACGGCATTAGCTTTAATCTCTGTGTAAATTGAACAGCGATTTAAATTATAGTATTTTTATAATTCTTTAAATGTATTATTAAATAATTCTTAGCCATTATCTGTTTGTTNCTTTTTTTTTTTTTTTTTTTTAATAATTCGCTATGTTAATTACCTTCTATAGGTTTGGTTTTAATAGATATGTGTTGTGTATTATTATATTATTTTATCCAGTGTCATAAAATTTCAACCGATTTATGATTTCCATTTGAAGCCAATTTCTCCACACTTTATTTTTTAAAGTTCTATTAAATCTTTCAACGGCATTAGCTTTAATCTCTGTGTAAATTGAATAGCGATTTAAATTATAGTATTTTTATAATTCTTTAAATGTATTATTAAATAATTCTTAGCCATTATCTGTTTGTTTTGAAAATTAATTAAAATAATTTTAGAATATTTTCAACAGATTTATCTTTAACTGTAATAGCAAAACCATATTTAGAAAAAAAAACATAGATAATAGTCAAAATATATTTTCATCCTTCATTAATTTTTGGAATATCTTTAAAATTTCCTTAATTCATTTCAACTAAATCAGCTTCCCACAAATAATCAATTCCAACTGAAGTCAGTTTTCATTTCGGAAAGTATTTTCTAATTGGTTTATAAAATTAATTAATTATGCCTTCGAGAATAAACAATTTTTTTAAGTTGAATTATTCGAGTGCCATATTTTACGTTTAATATTTTGAATAAATTTACGATTTTTCTTTTTTCTATTTTTATATTATTATATATAGTTACTTCCTTTCATTTCAAACACAAAGTGTTAGCCATTTGGTGAAATACATTTTTTTCTCTACAAACTTTTAACATACAAATATTTATTTCAAATCCTTCAGTAATTTATATACCATCAACTAATTTTAAAGTGATTTTATAAATTTTTTAATGAAAATGGTTTTAAAAAATTTCTGCCTTGCCCTCTTCTAATATTCCTTAAAATCGACAAATCATGTATATTTGTATTAATTTTAAAATTTGTCTATTAAAAACGAAATTTAAAAAAATTCTGCATGTAAATTAAGATTTTTATTATTTTGTCAGTAGTTCATTTTCTATTCAAATTTTTGTTTGTTGTCTATTTGCTTGAAAATTTTCAAAATGTACTGCATCATTAGGAGCAACAGGATTATCAATATTTTTTATTCTTTTGTTTCCACAACTGTATTTTAATAATAGTTTGAAAAATAACGAATATATATATATAAGTTAATGTCGAAAATTGTATGATATATTAATAGTATTTAAGCATTGCATTGAATTTACATTGAATTTGCATTGCACTAAATTACCTATGTATTTGTGTGATTTAATTTTTTATTCGTTTTTGTTTGTTTTTAATTTTTTATTTTGATCATTAAAATGGTAATTTTTAGTATAGTTTTATTAATTTTTAATATAATCACAGCATCCTTTTCAATGATCAGATTTATCATTTTTAATATAATCATTTGATTCTGATTTTAATACATAATTGCTTAAATTAGATTTTTTGTATTGCAATCATTATATTATCTTGTAGCTGTGCGCGGTCCCCATGGCATGATCGCGTGATGATTCTGATAACTATAATCAGATATCTTTGAATCAATTTTATAAGAATAAGCACATTTAACATGTTTGTATGATGTTTCTTTGTTCTTTCAGAAAAATCATACAACTTTTAATTTTTAGTATAATTACTCAGTTCAGATTTTAAAGCATATTATTTTTAAAATTATAAAATTTTAAATTTCCTTAGCCACTAAAGTTAGTTTTCGAAAGAACAGCTTTTATTAAAATATGTAATTTTAATATAATTACTTAATTTATCTTTTAAAGAAACTTTGTTTTTGTAATATAAAAATTTAGATACGAAAACAAATAATGCTAATTCAATAGTAATTTGAATACTTTGTTCTTGTTTGTATTCATTAACTTTTTCATAGATGTTTTTGCCATTAAATTTCTTATTCTAAACACTGTGATATTTTAGTCTTTCTTATAACCCATCAAATTGACTATTTATGACATTAATTACAATTTTATTGGGAAACATTATTTTTTCTTGTATCGTCAGTTTTAAAATATTAATAGCAAAACTGATTAATGGTTTCGGAATTAAATCTGTCAATTAATAATTAAGACTATATATATAAACATCTATACCCTTTTGAAAATAGATCTAATACTATTAAATATAAATGACCACAGATAACCGAATCGAAATTTTGTATTCTATTGTCGTTGTGATACATTTTATAATTGTTAAAATAATTTATTTACTTTTTAGATACCTATATTTCTACCAAATTAACCGAACTAATACATATCATTATTTCTTTTTCCAATAACAAACCCAATGAGTTTCAGGATTAGACGCTTTTATCTAAACAGAAGAGTGCGGTTATAAATGCTGGTAAGTGACTCTCAGTGAGAAAAGGAGTTATTATATGTAAAACATAGTAAGTGATTTACTTATATGAGTAAAGAGTTTCACGCTAAGTCAAGAGATTACAGCTCTGTCACTACTTTTATGTTTTAGGCATTGGCACTCTTTTGGGATGTGTGCAAGTGAAAAAGGCAAATGCCAATAAGATGGCTGCCAGTGGTGGTAAGGTGTGTGACGTTCCTCTTCAAAACAAGAATATTTGTGAGAATTTGAATGAATCAGAAGATGATTTAGATAGTCAAGACTCCGATAAAGATCCAGAATATGTTCGTGAAGATGACAGCGCTTCAATAGTGGTTGATAAACAGGTAAATGCTGATTTCTATGTATGCAAGTAAGCAATGTTAAGTTCTGAACCTTGCCACTGCTTACATGCATTTTTATGACAATGTTAAGTCAACAATGGTAAAGGCCATCCCAATTGTTTGTTACATGCTGTAGTAGGTATGTACTTTACAACTTTGTCTGCTGCTGTGCTGGTACCATGAAAGTAATCATCCCTCAACATTTACATAAAATAACAATAATTTAACTGCTTATGTATTGTTGTTACTGCATTGCATAATACTTATATTGAGTTGTGAAAATTATTAATACTTGAACTTGTGAATAAGTATTATTTGTGTTTGCTACTATTCTAATGCGGGAAAATGATTCTAATATGATGTCTTTGGTTTATGAGCTCGGAGGCATGAAAGTGATCCTTGTGAAGCGGTATCTGTTAGTGAAAAAGCACAGGAAAATGATAAAAACGTGAACGATTGACAGAGGAAACGAAAAGGACGAAAAAGACTAAATGAAGGCAGTATGCAAGAACAGATAAAAAAATAATACGCATGTCCAAAACAGTAATTTCAGCTAGTAAATGAAGGAAATTAATTGTTATGACACGAATAATGCTTAAGGTCGTCTGCGATCTAAACGCGTTAACCGAAAAAAGACAAAACATGAGATATCTAGAAGAAATCAAGCACAGTGAAATGTACAGAAAAATATGTTATTGTTTAAAAAAAAATTTGTTTCTCAATATTCATGGACTCCAGAAGAATAGGGGACGAGTGTAAAGTATATAAAGAAACGATTAAAATGTGGAGAACTTTCACCTGTTTCTGATGCCAGAAGCAAACATACTATTCATGGTAGAAAAATATTCAGGAGAAGAAATCAATGATGTGAAAGCATTATTTATAGAGTGCCTCGATACAAGAGTCATAACAGTAGAGAAGATTCATAAAGGGAGTATTTAAGCATGACATATTCAATATAGCTTTGTTATGACAGATATGTACAAGAACGCATGGCTACAAATATAACAACTGT
Organism: Clitarchus hookeri; assembly: GCA_002778355.1. NCBI lineage: Eukaryota > Metazoa > Arthropoda > Insecta > Phasmatodea > Phasmatidae > Clitarchus > Clitarchus hookeri. The sequence goes on along the minus strand of NQII01005718.1, from coordinate 145,745 downwards.
CTCTGCAGATACAGTCAGGAGAATGTTTACAGAGGAGTACAGAATACTTTTTAAGAGCCCTAAAATAGACACCTGGTAGCAGTTATTCACTTGATATAGCAATAAGACATGCTGAGAACTGCAAGAGTGTAACTGAGGTGCATTCGTTGCGAGTAAAGCAGAAACTGCAGTATCGAAAAGCAGAAGCAGGACAGCTGGCAATACACGAAGCAATTAAATTAGTGAAACCGTATAGTAATGTTTGCGTTGCGTAATCACATTATACTTGCAACAGACATTTCCAACACCTTAACCAAAAACACGGCCAATATTTTACGAGCATAAATTATGGTGTTATAATTTTGATGTTCATTCATGTGAAGAGGTTTAAGGGCATTTTTCCCCCTGTGGGATGAAGCATCAGCTAATAGGGGACCAGACTAGGTAGCAAGTTGCTTGATTATGTATTTAAAAAAAATGACATTAAAGGAAAATTGTGGCTGACAAAATAAAAATTGGACATTGGTGGCATTTTGGTTGTAGCTGTTGAAGTCCGGTCCTTTTAAATACGCTGTCCCCAGGTTGGACACAGCATGCCACCCAGCAACAGATACTTGGCTCAGGTTGAGAATAACGTCACTTCACATTATCAGATGACGCATGGACATGATCACTGGGAACAAGTTCTTAAGACATCCCAAAGGAAGAAGCCTTTCAAGATAATTCGAATGAGTCAAGACAATTTATACATCTCAGCACTGAAAAAACTTTTCCACCAACTTCTAGCATCCGCGAAGCAAAGTCTTTTTATCATAGGAAATTTTATTATATTGGGCTTATTAACGTTCCCCGCTGTTATGCCTGACGGCCTATCAGGGGACGACTTACAAACTAACTTATGACCTAACTTAAACTAACACCCATGCCTTACCTGGGATTCCAACCCAGAACATCCCGCACCCTAGACCAGCGGCGCACCAACAGACTGCGCCACCAGAGGTCGTACATAGGAAATTGTGTGCGACTAGTTTTTTCTGCTGATTACAACATCCTAATCCAAAACTGATATTTTATAATCATTGCAGTGGTTCTCTGGATTATGTTGCACTATCAACACGTGGACAGCTAAAAAGCCGTTCTTGACTCTTGAATGAATTTTAAACAAATTACTCTAGACTACTTCCTATTGAAGCAGAAAATCTGAAAGACATTATCACCAGTGTGAAATGGATCTCTGCTGTTTATCATGATTGGTACAATTCCCTCCGACCAGCAGGAAATTCGAAAGTTCAACAAGAGGATGCGAGGAGGAAGAAAAAAGTTCGACGTAAGTGTGTTTAAAGAAACAATAAAATTCGATTGATTTAGTTGTAAAAAATTATAAAGATTGGTATTACGTATGCCAGCTTAAAAATTGTGTGTTTAAAAACAATCAACATTGTATGACAGAAGCTTAAACACTCTGGTAAGCTTCATAAGAAACCACAACTTAAAATGTGTTCATTAAATATTTTTATGTTGTGTTCCAAAATCAAAGAATAGTGTTAAGGTAACTATAATAACAAGTAAACAATGTTAAGTATAACTAGGTGAAAAGCAAACCATGTTAAGTGTACTTTTATTAAAAGTTAATAATGTTAAGTGGATATTGCCATCATTACAATTATTAATTTTTAAAATTAAAATTAACACCTATTAATATTTAATTGCTGCAGAGTAATCTAAAAACTATGATTTAACTAAAAACCACATAATCATATTTTATATGCTTAAAGTATTAAATTTAATGTATATATCTTTTTTTGAAATTTTATTTAACAATTACAAGAAACTTCTTTGTTCCTTCATTGTTCCTTACCTATGTTTACCTGCCATGTGTGTTTATTGCTGCATCCATACGCCCAGTGACATAGGTCTATTTATCGCACTTTGTTCATATGTTGAAATTATATATCTCGAAGTTACAATAATTGGATTGTTATTTCCGTACGTGCAAAATTCCCCACTCCTCAATAAAAACAATATGCAATTAAAATTACACTGGCTGGTAAGAAGAAAGCAAAACAACACCGTTTCACGAAAGACGTTAAACTTATGTCCCTCTTTTTCCTTTTTTACTCTTTAATTACCATAGAAATAAAATAGAGCCCCAGCAGATTAACTTGGCATTTACAAAAATGATATAGTTTGGAATGGCAACCTATCTATATCCTACGTTGATTACTGGATGTGAGTTCGATAATGCCAGTCTTTGAGTGCCTGCCATGATTAGAAAAAAGAGGAAAATAACGTTACTTACGCTGTCATCTGTATTGTCCGCTTCAGTTGCCACATGTATTGTTGTCCGCTTCATGTTTATTATTATTTTCGCCTGTGAACCATGCGTAATAACTGATAATCTTGAAAGGTAAAAATGGACAAAGACAGCGAAGAAAATTGTTTACCATTTCCTTAACTTAAAGATTATTTCATTCTTAGGATTGAAAATAACAACAACGCAAATGTTAAAGTTATAAGTTTATTATGCTACATTAAATATTTATTTTCACCGAGGACGTTTTGTATTACCTGAGAAAACACCTGAATGTAAAAATAATCACATAATGAGCGCGGGTGTGGTTGTGTTATATAAATATAATAAGGTGATTCGAATAAGTATATTTAGTTAACGAAACTGCTACGATATTTCATTAATCATTTAATTTTAAAATGCTAGTGTTATGTTTTGAGTAACATCCATTCATTATTAAAGGAATTATTTAAATTAATTACTTTCATTTCTAAGCACTGTGTTTCCTTAAATTAATTTAATTTTAAATTTTTTGGNTCATTTTAAAATGCTAGTGTTATGTTTTGAGTAACATCCATTCATTATTTAGGAATTATTTAAATTAATTACTTTCATTTCTAAGCACTGTGTTTCCTTAAATTAATTTAATTTTAAATTTTTTGGATATTAACATTTAATGTGTTTTTAAAATTGCTAAAGAATGACTAGTGACAGATTCCGAACAAGAATATAAGAAATCATAAATTAATAGTTTAGGAATTGAACCGTTCGAACATGGCCGAAGTTTTGAAAATATGGTAACTTTCTAATTACTTAGACAAGCTCAACAAGTTTTGTTGTACTTTGTACAAAAATTATCGCAAAATTGTTGCGCTGTTACTATAATAAAAGGTTGCAGGTGTATTTACAGTTAAAAATTAACATATTTTTGAAATATGCAAAACATCGAGACCGTGCTATAATTTTCATATTTGGCAAACCAGTTTTTTATATTTGTCTTCAATTTAATAACTTATACATAATAATTTATTATACACATAATAATATTATTTCGCATTCTATGTGAGCACTCGTACTATTTTCATGTACATTTGTGTAAAAAACTTCAAAACACAAATATGATTTTCTTATATTTGCTATCTGAAATTTATACTAACAATTTACCTTTATTTGTTTTCACATGTAGTAAAAAAAATTGATAACATATTACATAAAAACTACATCTTACTATCCATGCCAACACCGCAAATCACTGAGATATTTTAATTAATACTGACTACGAATTTAGTTTTATTTTAGTGTTATATATTTGTGCCTGGGTGCGTAAGTTTCATTTGAAATATAAAACTTTTGTCATATATATACGTTTACATCTTAAAAGTAATTTTAATCTTGGAATGCATTATTTATTGTAACTGTATGAACTTTTATAAAATAATTGTATTTAAAAAGTCCGTGTAAATGGTGCTATTTCAATGTTGTCTGGTTTTAAGTATTTCCCTTTTCTTTATTCAGTAGAAATACTTCAACTGATACCGATATTCACTGGGAGGAATATCATCTAATTTTATTTACAGAATGCTAGAGGATCATTGCGAACAACTTATACGGGTGATAGGTAATGTAGTGAGGAACAACTTTTGTCAGAGGACGGATGTCCGGTGACGCCCCATTTATGCGTTAGTCGTCTTCGTTCAACACGTTATAATGCCTGGCACATTGGCAGTTAGCGTTGCACTCAACATGCACCAGCTGCCTACCTCCCAGGAATCAGTGGTATTTTATGTATTACTGTAGGAGTGGTGGTAATCATAAGTAGGGAGACGTTTGTAGTTTGTAGTACTTTATTGACTGCCTGTTACACATTTCTATTCGTTAACCTAAATCAGATGCTAGGAATGGCAGCACTCCGTTTAACTGCAGACGTTGTAACGTCGATGAATTGCTTGGCGGACCTTCTCGAAAATGCCAGGGGTGGTTTGAACCAAGTTGAACGCCACCTGTACATGTTCTGTGAGAATATCGCCGTTCTCCACAGACGTAGAATACACACTACTCTTTAAACCGACTGGCGTGAGGTCAGGTGACCGTGGTGATCATGGCACAGTGTCGCCTCTCCCTATCCACTTAACACCAAACGTGTCGGTGAGGTGTTGGCGAACACGGCGTTTGAAATGCGGCTGTCCGCCATTAGGTTGAAACCACATGTTGACTCGTACGTTCCGCTGCACATCTTCCAGCAGATGGGGTAGCTCGTTCCCATGAAGTTTTGATACGCGAGCTGGAAGGATAAAGGTTCCAATAACTTGTTCGTGGACGATGCCAGCCAACACATTCACCACAGACTATTGATGTTAATGTGTGTCCACCACTGCACGTCAGTTTTCTTCTGCCCACATGTGGCTATTGTGGATATTGAAATATCCATCTCTCATAAAATACGCTTCGTCTGTCAACAACAGACACGATGCAAACTCTGGCTCGGCGATGCACTACTGCATAAACCACTGTGCGAACCGCATACGGGGCTCGAAGTCAGCTGGTCCAAGTGCCTACAGGCACCACCTTTTGCAAGTGTAATGGCTGTAGTCTGTGCTTATGTAACGGTTTTCAGCACCACTTTTGTTTTTAAATTTCCTTGCTAAACGTTCTGCCTAGAGTTCTTCGGTTTTAATTTTTTTCAATTAAAGATTGTGAGTTGGTCATGCCTTTCAAGTTAGCAACGTGCCCCGTTGCCAGCTTAGTGACGTGCGTAGTTTCGCAGTTGGTATTCCTGAAGTCACCAACTGGCAACGTGTTCACTTTTTTTCTGGTGTGGTGAGCTGGTGGGGACAGTCGAGGACAGGCACGACTTTTGTTCGCACGCAACGCGAGAAATAGGATGACGATATTGACGTTTGCGCAAGCTTGTGTACCGGAAAGTCTTTATGCGCATTTCTGTGGAACAGTGGTGTTCTACAATGGACGATTACCGGTATTTTGCAGATGGTATGACACGTGAAGGTGTTTTCAGCTCTGATGCGAGTGGTAACCTTTCGTAGACCGGACATAATTGTGTCACACGGAAAATGGTAATCCATATGATAATTCGTATTTTTCCGGGAAATTGGGAGTTATGTCGGCACTGCGGTAAAAGGTACTGAAATTTCCATTAATACCGGGTGTATTTCAGATGAAAAACTGGGAATAGGGCATGTATCAATATTTTAATACGATGGTGTTCTCGCCGGAAATTTCTTCGTCTGTTCAAAAAACACTGGTAGAAAACCACGGTGGAATGGGGCAGCGGTGGTGCAGCCAACTGCGGGGATGTTAATTGTAGGCTCACCTATTCTTCAGGGATGGCGATCTCTACCTTAAGGTGGAGCATTTCTCACCTTTGGGTTTATGCCGGCATTGAGCAACGAGTTCTGTAGAGAAGAAATAGAGGTACTGTATTGTAAATTTTTTTGTTTTTTGTATTCTGTTTTCTCAAGATTCCTGCTGTTAAGTGATAGTGGATTTTAAGAGCTGTTATTGAAAGACGCGTCAAATAAGTTTGTATTTGTTTTCCACGAGATAATCCTTATTTAAAAATACTCTATGTGGCGGTGTTCAGAGGTAATAAGCACCTGTTGATGGTGTGTAGAGGTAGTAAGGTTTGTAGCCTACTTGGTACCTAGGAGATATAAATTGTGATATTATTGTTGAAATTATTTTTAATATCACTGCATGAAGCAGTGAAAATAATGTACCCTGGATACTTTTGCGTTCCCTTTTTTTAATGCTGCTAGTAAGAATATATGACTAGTCAAATTTGCATGGAATAATTCATCAATTACGGGGACCCCGTTTTATATAGTATGATGGATCTAAAAAAAGTAAGTATTGTATCCGTGGGCATTCTGTGTTATTCTGATATAGTGAACTTAATCAAAATGTATTTTACAATTGGAGTTTAAGAGTGTTTCTGTACTACATAGAATGGCGTACGGTTTTTGCAAGGCTCTTGATAATTTTGTGGTTTGTAGAAGAAAAGATTTTTATTAAATCTTTGTTGAATGTGACGCCTGTTGATTTCCTAATTGCTACACATTATGCTTAATGCTAATAACAAAAACTGTCATTTCTCGTGGACTGTTGTGTTAAGCGTTTTTTTTTATTCTGTAAGACGCGTTACACTGCTGGAGCACTCTCCATGCAAAGGTGTGGCTGACGTCCACACTCTAAATTCGAATAAGTGAAAATAACTCCATTTAAAATCAGTGGAAAACCATTGATTCTTTCAGTGAGAAAATTTCACTGATTGAATTAGTGACGTGAAACAATTTCACTGATTGAATAAGTGACGGACAACTGCAGCGGTGAATTAAATATTGTTTTTATTAAATTTAACCAAATATTTACGAACATATTTGCAATAACTTGATATTTATATTGCGTAATTTACCGTAATTAAAAAAGAAAAAAATTGTTTCGCAGGTTGCCGGAGTTGTACTCGCATACACTGCAAATACTCTGAAAATCAAGTGTCTTTATTCTTTCATTCACAGACAACTTGACATAAAAAGACATGCTAATGGTTAGTAGTGCCAACAAAGAAAAATTTAAGTCATAATTTTTAAATTATTTGCACAAAAAAATGGTTTTGTGGTGACCATTAAAATGTTGTTGGTGGCACAAAATTCTTTCGCCAGTATAGACATCACAAAATTCTTTGGTTGAACCAACAAAAGTTTTTTGTCATTTCAGTATTTAGTGGCAACTACAAAATTAGGTTTGTGGCCACCAAAAATTAAAAACTAAAACGAGCATCGCTAGAAGCGGGACTCAAACACTGTACTTCTCATGTGCGACCTCAGTGTGTTACCGTTGCGTTACCTTGTTAGAGATTACTACCTTGTCTTGAGCACGTAGATAACGTAAGTCTAATATGTGGCACACACGACAAGGCCTGCACATTTCACCTCATGGAAAGTAAATCTTCTGGAATCATTTACGTGTAACATTTACACTGAAGAACCAAAAAAAAATTGGTATAGGCGTGCGTATACAAATAACAGAGTTATGAAACCAATCAGAGTAACGTGATGCAGTCGGCAGCTAGATCGGTTACTGCTGCTACAATGGCAGTTTATCAAGATTTAAGTGAGTTTGAACGTGTTGTTATAGTCGGCGCACGAGAGATGAGACATAGCATCTCAGAGGTAGCGATAAAATTTGGATTTTCGCGTACGACCATTTCACGAGTGTCCCGTGAATATCGGGAATCTGGTAAAACATCAAATCTTCGACATCGCTGCGGCCGGAAAAAGATCGTGAAAGAACGGGACAAACGACGACTGACGAGAATCATTAAAAGTGACAGACGTGCAACCCTTTCTCGAATTGGCGCAGATTGGATTTTTGGACTGCCCTGCAGGATTCATGGTGTGAATTGCCTCCTGCATACCTTCAGAATTTAGTCGAGTCCATGCCACGTCGTCCTGCAGCACTTCTGCGTGCTCGGGGTTCCCTAGACGATATTAGGCAAGTGTACTAGTTTTTTTGGCTCTTCAGTGTATGATTCGTATAGGTTTATGGTTATGTTAATGACTTATGGTGTCAAGAACTAGAAAGGTATTAGGATATCTGTTAAGAGTTTTCTTTGTCTGTAAGTTAGACCGGGCTTAATTATGATTTATAATCATTGTATTCATTATGTTAATTATGTTCATTGGCTTAAACGTAATAATTTGTTCGCCATTTCTGTAAATTAGATTAGATGGAATATAATTGAAATTAGGGAAGTGAACTAGATACTAGGTTGTGAGATTTGATTATCTAACAGACAAAATAATGTTAACTGTTTCTTGTATTGCCATGCATTGCTTTTGTACCGTCTCTGGGAGCAGGTCCTTTTGGACTCATGGTGACCTGCTATGATCAAATAAAAAAAATGAATGCAACTAATCCCAAAATGAAGCGTATTGTTTCCAACTTAAGCAATTATTTTTTTATAAAATTTTGACATTGATTTAAAAACAAATAACAAAAATGTATTGCCCATATGTTATGTCTGATGAATAGCACAATAAAATCTTATAAATAATAATCATAAACAGTTGCAAGTAGAGAGTAAACCCAAATAACACATACTCCAAAATAATACATTAGTTAGTAGTAGAATATGGACAGGAAGGAAAAAAACTATAGTATTTTGAGGGGGAAAAAATTATAATGAAATTTATGGTTGACACCTTGTATATTATGTTCAAGGTACACATTTTTTTCTTGAGATAGGGGAATTAAATAACTTCATTTTGCGAAGTGTGCAAATTTACACCTTCTTGCTGCTGCTAAGAGAAAGAACTGAGAAGTATATAATATAAATTTCCACATAACTTTAATAATCATCAATATGTCGGTGGAAATTGTACTGATAGAAATTCTTTACAAGTAAATTGTCTTAAGGAAACCTCGTGTTTTATTACTGTGCATGTTCATTGATACAACAAGAACCTGTGAAATGACAAAGCTCTGAAAAATTAATAGTTTAAATATACTGTACTGGCAGTAATATATTTCTAGAAATTCTGTGATCAGTATACCACAATCTGATATCTACTGTTCGTTTTTTTTTTGTGAACCTATTTCAAATGGAATTATTTTACATTATTCAATAAATGTTGAAAACAATAACACTTTTAGCATATTAAAATTTTATGTTTTATAGCGCAGTGAAGAATGCTGGTTTGAAATATAAGGCATGTTCCTTATTGATAAACTTTTTGTTGGAAAAGATAAGAAAATTGCGGGGGTAAACAAGTGCCATAAATATTATTATCAAGTTCAAGGCCAGCTGCATGTTACCCAAAGGTTGTACTGCTTGTTTGCTGTGTGGAGACCCAATCCACCATTTGTGTATTACGAAAGTATACCGCGGGATGACGAGTTCTGGGCAAAAGAAATGTTAAAAAAGTAAACTTAATTCTACATGGAATGTCTGCNAGTTCTGGGCAAAAGAAATGTTAAAAAAAATTGGTTGTCTGTAAAGTCGGTTTACTGACGATAGTTGAACGTGACAACGTCTTAACTGGTACCCAGTTTGTAGACAAAGTATTTGGCTTGCTTTGCACGTGAGGTCGACATTTAACTTTGGCTGTGGTTCCTGTTGTTTCTTCTGAAACTTCAAGCCTTACATCGTAACGTTACCGAGCGTTACACTTTTTCATAAGTGACCCCCAGCCGCAACCTAATTTAAGACGTTGTCACGTCAATAAATGTTTCCATTCCAGTGGGCTTTAGAGAAAGCGTTGGGACAGAGATTACTACAAACATGTAGAAATGTTGAAAATAATAGTAAGGTATTCTTTTTGACGTGACAACGTCTTAAATTAGGTTGCGGCTGGGAGTCACTTATGAAAAANCTTGAAGACGTTTTGAGCATGTCCAGCTTGTATTAAATGATTGTCACTGTATGTATATTTAGATCATTTTAAAACATGAATACAATCAAATCTTTTATAAGATTTCATGACAAAGGGTCGATCTTTAAAAAAATTACTGCCCGTAACAGCATTCATTTTGAAGTACAGTAAGCACCGACGCAAAACTCACGCTANTTGTTAGAACTCGCGGACCCTCGACACACACGTTCAATGCCATTACGTAAACCGGAATGTACTTTGAACGAAAAAAGAAAAATAATAAAAGATCTGCCGAAATCTGCTAAAAGAATTCATAAAAATGTATAACTTGTTTTATAATACAAAAACAAAGTGTAACACAGTTTGTCAAGGGACCATCACATCTACGGAAGGATAACATTTCATAATACAAAATTTCTTGAAGACGTTTTGAGCATGTCCAGCTTGTATTAAATGATTGTCACTGTATATATATTTAGATCATTTTAAAACATGAATACAATCAAATCTTTTATAAGATTTCATGACAAAGGGTAGATCTTTAAAAAAATTACTGCCCGTAACAGCATTCATTTTGAAGTACAGTAAGCACCGACGCAAAACTCACGCTAAAATTGGCACTGACATAGAGAAAGTAGTTCTAATTAGGAAATGTAGTTTGCCTTTCTTCTGGCAAAGTAAAATTTTCCATCCTTTCTGTTGAGCCATATTTCCTCAGTCGTACTGTCACGGTAGCGCAACTATTTGCTTGTACCTAGCATTTATGTTACTGTATTCATTTTCAAGGCATTTGTTAAATACGGAAATTCCCATTTCCGTGGGAATTTTGCATTTCCGCGGGAATTTTGATACGTCCACAAATATTACTATGAATATCACCAAGAGATAGAATTTTGTAACTTTCTACAGGAATAAAATGACACGCGTCACTTAAAAGCACTGATTGTTCTTAGTTATTGCAATTTGGTAGTTATAATGTATTGATGTTTATTATTACATGTTTCTTATTATGTACTGAGTAAATACAGTGGACTTGTGAACATCTGATCTAAACATATCTTATGGTGATATTTATGTTGATGAGGCATAAGGATACACAATGAGATGACAGTATAAACTATGCAGGGCTTTCAATNTTATGTTGATGAGGCATAAGGATACACAATGAGATGACAGTATAAACTATGCAGGGCTTTCAATTGCGCCGACTTTACAATGAACAGCCTATAACAGTAAATAACGCATCGTGGAGCAACACCACGCAAATGATCACTTAAGAGCAAACCATTTCTTTTTTCACAGCTATTCAAAATTTTTAATTCTCACTTTGGAACAAACACAGTTAGTTTTCAATCATACTAAGCCAATGGGAAAAAAATTAAGCCTACGTTTTTGTTATAACTACCACTAGTAAGCGATAAGAAATTGTAGTTTTAAAAATGTGGTGTACCATTTACTATTTTATATGGCCCATGTGTTTAACTTAAAATTTTATAAATTAATATTTTGGTGACTTGTAATTTTTAAATTCTGCTGTAATTACTTACGTTCAATTTACAGTAGACGCAGAAAAATTATATTTCTGTTGTTTTGGAAAAATATTTTTAGTGCATGTGTACATAATTAGGTATACGAATAGCCACGTCTTTTAAAAAAAAATTAAATCTGTTAACAAACATTTGTCATATGAATGCACGTATCGTAATTTAAGTACTATAATGTGTAATCTGTAATTATGCATGCTCAATGCATTTTGCAATAAAGCCTCTTTAAAAAAAGACAATATTCAAGCAATAAACATAAATAAATAAAGCCAAAAGTCATTTCTCATGAGACTATAATTTTATTTTTCAAGTACATATTTGACAACGTGAATTTGCAATGTTCTTGTATTTTGAAGGAGTATTCGAAAATTTGGAATGAAAAGCACAGAATTTGTTCAATGAAATAAAATGTTTGAGGTCACAAGTTTGTTGGGAATTTTTTCAGTTCACAAATATTTTAAAATGTTAACTATACATTTGCAATTTGATTGCATAGTTTTACTTAATTTTAAATTACGATTAATGTTTTACCTTCAGTTTGTTGATCAATGACTNTGCAATTTGATTGCATAGTTTTACTTAATTTTAAATTACGATTAATGTTTTACCTTCAGTTTGTTGATCAATGACTACTGCCTAGAAAGAAAACTTAAGGGTTAATTGCTGATAGACGACAAACTTAATTTAGTTTATTACTTAATTGTATGAGGTAATGATCTGTGATTTTACATAGACTTTCATTCAAGTGATGTGTTGTCAGTGAACACTTGGAAGAGAGAAGAATAGTATGAAGCCCAAGATCCCAGTTTGTGTTTAGCATATCGTGGACCTGTCAACCTTCGTCAAACGGTCATTAATCGTGCGGTCGCAGGATGGCCCCGAGGCCAAACGCACTTAGTGCTATAACAGCACAAGGGAGTCTGCCTTCATAACTATAGTCGGTTCATGACTGGAAGAGACTTTCTTGAAGCCCTGCTAAAGATCTACTTTCAAGCCCATTTCGTATCCTTCTGCCAAAGGGTAAACAAACATTGCCATGTGGCAGTCACATGGCAATGTTTACATGCAATGTTTACATTCCACTGTGTGTGTGTACATGTGTTCGTACATGCACGTACCCATCATAAAAGTAATGTATATATTATTAATGGATATTCCACAAGCGTAAAGTTTTTAATCTTGAGGATTTCACACAAAAGAATATGTGATGCAAACGAAAAACATTTCATTATATAAACCCAAAATGTGAGTATTAAAAATGAGATGTTTCGTGTGTGTGTCTGTCTCTCTCTCTCTCTCTCTCTCTCTCTCTCTCTCTCTGTGTGTGTGTGTGTGTGTGTATATATAGGTTTGATTTTGACTGGGGGATTGGGTGGGGGAGAAAAACTTTCACTTTGATTACATATTATAGACACAATACTTTGCAATGAAATGTGTCAACATTCAAGGAGTCCATCCAACAACATTAACATGGCAACGCCAATCTCTCATAAGCCCCCGGATGGCCGTACTGTAGAGAATTTGTGCGATTCTTGTTTAACCTAATATTTCATTTATCGGTTTTTTTATACTAATATCAGCTCTTTATTATTTGATTTTTCATAACGTATGACTTTAATTTGTGCTAACCTTCTCGTACAGATTCCTTTTGCTTTTGAAATCTGTATAAGAGATTACTCATAGTGCGTTCTAACGTGTTTAATATTTTTCAAATTTATTTCAGGTTTGCTTAAAATTTTATTTACTGTATTTTACGTTGTATGTTGCGGTAGTTTTTGTGTGCAGTCATGAGTTCTAGCAAGGTGAATAAAAGAGAAGTCACCAACGCCAACAGGACATCATTAACCTCACCGAATCGTTGTATTCACTAATTAGGCGAGGGGAAATGAAACCCTGCAACGTCGCGGAAAGAGTGGCAGAAATGTTGAAACTCTCCAAATCTACAGTGCTAAGGTATGTTAAAATATCTGTAGTATTAACCATTGCGTTTGCAAGTTGTGTGTGTTAAGATCAATTACGTTGGCCCACGAAATGTGTTTACAAGAACATAAAGAAAATTTGTTAATAACTTGATAACGTCGTCGAACGTTGTCTACGTGTATTTTTAACGTTTTATTTTGGTAATTATTAAGTTTATAGGGTTTCCTGTAAAAATAAAAATAATTCATTGAAAATCTTATATTTCCACTCTGCTAATGATGCAGAACACGAATATACGAGGGGCATTAACGTCCGACTAATTTCGTAATATGTGCCCACCTAACCTAACAGAACCTAACCCCACGATGAGTGAATCACTATTTTACATTTTTTAACTAACCTAGGATTGTAGGGTTATATAGTAACCAATACCTGCCACCTATTAAACTAACCTAAACTAACACACGGCAGAGCATATCACATTGTCACACATCATTTGTAAACAAACCCTTGTATGTTTTTGGTATCAGTAACTGTAGTTGACCCAGTAACTGAATTATGGTCCTTTTTAAATTATGCAAATTAGGTTGGCTATGTAGCACTGAAAGTGAAAAATATGACACTGATAATTTACAATAACTAAAAGACAATGGCTGTAGAACAGTGGTGTTGGGGAAATGCATTAATACACAATTGTTTTCTTAAAAGATTATGACTGCGATTTCATCGATTACGATGTCCTCTCATGTTTAGTGAAGTGATACAGATATGTTTAATAGTAGGGGAAGTTCCAGTTATATCGACTGTAATCTATTTAGTGACGTATAACAATGGCAATTAATGCCGCAATGTAACTTATAAATACAAAACAAGCTCCTTCTTCAGAATCTTAAAATGCACCATCTCTCCATAACCTATATAAAATTAATTGACTATAACAAACTCACTATAGAGGCAATTTTCCTTACCATTGTCAGTTGTCTTTATAATAAATTTCCACTGTATATATTGGGTTGTTTATGAAGAATCCCTCGCAGGGGTACACAAATTCCAACACAAAGTAGTTTTTATTTTTAATTACACATTGTAATACCACCTTTTGGTTAGGTGATTCATACACTCACATTTGAGTCTATATAACCCTACAATCCTAGGTTAGTGTAAAACCCAACAATCCCAGGTTAGTTTAAAAATGTAAAATAGTGATTCACCCATCGTGGGGATAGGTTTTTAGGTTAGGTGGTGACATATTACGAAATTAATCGGACGTTAATGCCCGTCGTATATTCGTGTTCTGCATCATTAGTGGAGTGGAAATATACAATTTTCCGTGAAAGTATTGTTATTTTTTACAGAAAAGCCCCCTAAACTTAATAATTACCAAAATAAAACGTTAAAAAGACACGTAGACAACGTTCGACGATGTTATCAATTTATTAACAAATTTTCTTTATGTTCTTGTAAACACATTTCGTAGGCCAACATATTTGACCTTAGCACACACAACTTGCAAACGCAATGGTTAATACTACATATATTTTAACATACCTTAGAACTCTGGATCTGAAGCGTTTCAACATTTCTGCCGCTCTTTCCGCGA